>JABCJZ010000375.1:0-16727 GCA_013184445.1 Fusarium sp. NRRL 53497 | reverse complement strand
CCCTGGAGCTGCACACATCTCGAGCAGAGCCGGCTGTTGGATATTAGACAGATCCAGAACATGGGTCTTTTTGTCCAAGTCCTTTGCGATAGTCCTCATCATGATGTAGAAGAGTCGGGCACCCTTCTCGTTGCTTTCACCTGCAGCTTTACGTTGTTTCTTGAAGTGTGTATCGCCCTCAGGTCTCTCCCAACCCTAGTGAGCGTCAGTTAGCCATTTCTCTATTACGAGAGGTCCCTTGCCACAGTGGATGGCTCTGCTGTCATGAACATACCTTTATTCTCAGCGCATGAAGACGGCGGAACTCCGCTACATTCTCCAACAAATAATCTCTCATAGCCTTCTGGGCACTTCTCTCATACTCGGGATCATCATCCTCGACTTCCATGGATGTAGGCGCATGCTGAGATTCCTCAGAGGTAGGCTGCACTTCAGTACTAGACGACATGTTGACGGCTATTTGGAGAGTGCTGGTTACAAAGGTATCGAAAGTTTTTAGAAAGTGAGAGATTCTTCCTCTGCGAAATAACCCCGTATTTATACTTAGAAAAAGTTTGAAAAGAGATGTGTTTGCGTGGAAGCCTGAATCCCTTTGTTACACCCTTGCGAAGTGACAGATAGTCAATCAACTGGCAAACGACAAGAATGACAACAATCAAGTGTAGGCCTCTGCCAACAACCACGCCGGACCCCGGCATGAGAACCACACCTTGCCTTGAGACAAGGCTAGATCATACAAACACAAGACAATTCTCTCTGAAGCGTGTGGTTGCACTTTGAAGGATAGCTGCTTATGGTCTGGTTGGTTCTATGAGGCCTGAAACATAGGCCTGCCGCTCCCTCACTGCCTGCTTTACACAAACGGACAATTTGACAAACAAATAACTATCGAGAGTAGGGTCAGTTAGCTCACTATTCTCATTGGCCAGTCGTATGAAATGTCAAGATCTAAATAATCTAAAGGGAGAAAGCATTCAAATGTATGTGAAACCGCGTGTCTTAAATAGGTTTGCGGCTAGGATAATATAGTATTTATTTCTACTCTAACCTATCACCTAGCATGCCATTTTCTGGAATCACTGCTATCAATGAAGTATGGACAAGCTAGGCCACTGAGCATTTGAAGTATGGCGCGGCAATAGTCCATGTGGTGTTTGTCTGCAAACCATCTCCGAGACAAAACGTACTATTCTATCTAGAAACGCCGAGAAATTCGATTGATAGTAGGGGTATTCATTATTCAGTCTAGACAGTAGTTGAAGTTTCTTCCTTTGAAGTTTCGATCTTGATCTTCCTATATCCTTCACGCATCTCAGACTTCTTGAATATTGTCGAGTGCAAATAATGAACAATAAACCACTGATACACGCAAAACAAACTAGAAGAGTTCAGAATAACTGCTTATATGTTAGATGGAAGTAACTTACAATGCACAAATACCAAAACACCCACATGCAATGCTAAGATTGTCCAACATTGCAACTGCACCGGTGGAAACATTACTAACAACCACTGCCCTTTTCTTTTTGAGGCCTGGTTCCTCATGAGCATTTACATCCTCTCTCAGAGCAAATATGATGGTAAATGCAGCTAGCCACATTGTTGTTGAGAGGGCAAGAAGCAGGTTATACCACATTGGCGGTCTGGGGTTGGTGAGGCCTTGTGGGCTGACTGGTATTTTGAATGTGAAGAAATGAAGAGATCCCTACAGATGATTCTTTTAGTCATGTGGATTTGTAGATGCTGATGAAGTAACTTACGACTCCGAGATTGAATGCCGATGCTGCAAGAAGGCCATGCCCTGGATGTTTAGAAATTATTCCAGCCGAAAGCCCAATAACCGCACAAGAAGCTATCCATCTCCCAATATCCGCTTTAAATGCATCATCGTAAAGCTTCTTAACAGGATTAGTCTCCTTCTCCTTCCCGAGCATATCCCTGACGATTTCGCCCAAGGGCATAGGACATATCGGACTTGACATGATGGCTGAAGTAGTGCGTGAGTAGGTAGCCTTTGCAGACTCAAAGGATTGGGTGGGGTTGCTGCGCTTTTGTCAGGAGATGGCTGTGCTTGGCTGTCGCTGGCCAGGGAATGGAATGAGTGATCAACATGACGCTCGGCCAAGAGTTAAACTCCATCTTTTGGTCTTGGCAGCTTGGCTATCGTCACAAATCCTTTGGCACGCAGAGCACTGCCACTTGGAACAGGAGGCGCTTACGCCTCATTTATGCCATGTCTCATGGTGAAATTCTTAGGAGCTCCTCGCGCAATATTCCTAATTAGCTCTGAAACTTAGCTAAATTATATCTTGAGCCGAAGGAATACATTTGGCACTAGAATTTATCCTTCTAGAAGCCTATTATTCGTGTATTGTGCTGCTATCACGCATCGAACTTGGATGTCTACAAGTACCTAGTTAGTATCAGACAAAGTAATCATGATCTTTATACTCCCTGAGATAGGTCTAATGAAACCGTGAAATTGAGTGTTACAAAACTGTTTGAATTTAGAAATAGCACGACAGTGCCCCCGACACAAACAAATTTTCAAAAGATACGGTATATTAGATTTACATCCTAATCACGGTTGCCAGTAGAGTTACAAAAATCAACACTTTGACTACAGCCCTTAGCCCACGAGACGGAGAAAGTGGGTTGAGTTTTAATAAATAGAAACTTGTTGCTTTCTATTAATTGCGATTAACTATTATTATTAAACATCCCTCAACCTGATATTCCTTTCTAGTATGATAACCATAAAATTATACATATCGCCTTCCGAAGTATCCGTGAACCCCAACCAGCATATAGATAGTTCCCAAGGTACAGCTCGAATAACCTACCCAAAAGGGAAAGATGTTGCGCTGCTAGGATATACGTCAACTCAGCTGTGGAAGGATGTAAGCGGCTGTGCTTAAGGCTGAAATATCAAACACATCCTCACTCCACTTGGCGCTTATGCTCGTGTTTATGCAGATCCCAGCGCATTGTGTTTCCCGAAGCTGACGACTAAAGGAGGCTCATACAGGTACATGGTGGACATGATAGGTGCTTACGAGTCGGTTATCTGGCAGTCCCTGATATCTAACCAATATTCGGGCATATCTGCGAGCTGAAAGCGACAAAATGCCTAGGCGACGCAGCTTACATGGATATCGCTGTTATGCACTACTTTGGGGAATTGGTTGTCACACAGCCTTATAGATTGCGGAGTGTTTATTGTTCAATGCGTATCTCTTTTATCATCTTACTTGTATATAACCTCCTCCCCTCCTCCTGAGTGTGAATATCTCCAATCTACCTTATACTACGTTTCAAACACTCACCTTGATTCTTGACACGCAAAAATGGGTGGTACAAACGATACTTGGACCCCTAGTTACGACAACTGCGATAAAGTCTCAGCTCGCTGCCCCGTCGAATCCACCGTCTACCAAGGCTACCTCTCGCAGCCAGCTTCAGCGTTCTTTGCAATCGCCTTCGTAATTCTCTTCCTCGCACAGATCTTCCAGGGTATCCGTGCCAAGACATGGTCGTACATGATCTGGCTGGGCATTGGAACAGCCTTTGAAATTGCAGGCCATATCGGACGCTTCGGGCTTGGAAAGAATCCGTGGCAGAAAAACGTCTTTATCATTCAGTATATTACGCTTTTACTGGCTCCCACACTCGTTGCTGCTGCTATCTCAGTGACGTTCAAGCATCTTGTTGTTTGGTACGGAGCAAAGTGGTCTCTCCTCAAGCCCAGACTCTATCCCCTTGTCTTTGTCGGCACCGACTTTATCTCGATCTTTGTGCAGATTATCGGTGGTGGCCTAACAGCAATGCAAAGTATGGGTAAAGGATCTGAGACGACACGGAAGCTTGGAGAAGCTCTTGTCATTGGAGGTGTCGCCTTTCAAGTTGCCAACATGCTGTGCTGTGGTGGGCTGATGTTAATTTATACTCGACGTCGTAAACAGGCAATAAAGCGACGAGATCCGTTGATGGGGAATGCTCCTAATATGTATGCGACTGGTATGCCTACACGTGGTAGGGTTCCGGTTGCTAGAGAGGAGGCGACACGCCAGGAGGCAAACAGGGTAAAGTGGTTTGCATACGCTCTTGGAATTGCATATACCTGCATCATTATTCGATGTGCCTATCGGTAAGACTAATTCGATATTGCCTTGCATAACTTTAAGCTAATTTGGTCTTTAGAATTGCAGAGACAGTTCCGGACATTGGAATCAAAGTGCTACGAAACGAGACACTATTCCTCGTGTTCGATGCAGCGATGATGTTGGCTTCTATCGGAGCAGTAACTGTCCTGCATCCTTGCGTCTTCTTCCCTTACTTGGGTCTCAGGAAGAGTAAGAAGAATCAGGGCAAGATCTACGAGGATTACAGAATGGAGAGTAATTCCGCTCTGGTTGGACAGCAGCAGCAGCAGCAAGGGTACGCATAGTACTTCTCAGTATTGAAGATGCACGACGAAGGAGATAGATGACGGACCTGTAAGCCTCCTGCGAGGAACATAACCCTTGAAGGGATTTTAATGGCCGCAACTTTTTGATTTTGGGGGTTATAAACAGAGTGATACAATACTGCTTGTTTCTAAATCGAATGTTGTTCGGTGATATATACGCTTATCTTGGAGCTAGGTAGTTATAAACTTAGAAACTATTTGACCATTCTATTTGACCAATCTATTTGACTATTTTATAACGATATTACGTTAGCACCTTCCCCAGGAAACGATAGCTCAAGCCTAGTGCATTAGTCTAAGATCTAGAACTGCCGTATTGCGACTCTCCATGTGACTCGAAAACTAATGCATCCGACGTATCATTTGATGTGTCTCACCGGCCGGTAAACGAGCCCGTGAGAACCGTCGGCGCCAGCCATCTTTCCATCGTGCCCGATGTCGCATACATTTGTGCGCCCTACAAGAACAATAACAACAATTGAATACAAACCGAGATAATTCTATAGGTACTATCAAGGTTCGTACTGTAGGGCGCAGTGTAACGCTCAATAGAAGGCGCACTTCATTATTTGTAGTATAAATACTGAATGGCCTCTGGACCAGCTGCATCTCTCCCTACCATCTATGTTAGAAAAGCAAATCAAAGTCAATTCAAGGCATATCCTCCAATGTCCCAGACCTCGATTGAACTCGCCACGCCCAACAGCGCTGTGTCGGATGACACAGCCCAATTACAGAACACATTCGATCAACGCTTCCATTCTAGAACGGCCGATGCCGAGTTCTCCTTGCCTCCTGTCGATGGTGGAAGGAAAGCCTATCTATTCTTGGCAGCTTGTTGGGTTGTCGAAGCAGTAACCTTTGGTATATTCCCTCTAACACGTTCCTTGAACCCAGCTAATTCATACGTAAACAGGCTTTGGGTTCTCATTTGGTGTCTTTCAAGAATACTACAGTCATCATGAGCCTTTTGCAGGTTCGAACAGTATCGCTGCTATTGGAACCACAACGACGGTGAGTAGCTTTTGTATAACTAACAAGACTGTTCTAACACGATACAGGGCATGCTCTATCTAGGAGCACCATTTGTGGTTATAATATGCCGGTTTTATCCCCGCCAAGCTCGCTGGTTCACATACGCAGGCCTCTTCGTTACATCCTTAGCCATGGCGATGAGTTCCTTTTGCACAACTGTACCGCAACTCATTGCAACCCAAGGAATTCTATTCGGTATTGGTGGCTGCTTCGCTTACTGTCCTTGCACTCTCTACATCGATGAATGGTTCGTTCGACGAAAAGGGTTTGCTTATGGCATTGTTTGGAGTGCTGCTGGAGCTGGAGGAGCTATACTTCCCCTGATCCTTGAAACTCTGCTGAAGAACTTTGGTTTCCAAACGACCGTGAGGATCTGCTCTGGTATCCTGTTTGGAACCGCAGCTCCGTTGGCATACTTTATCAAGCCCAGACTTCCGCTCTCGGCAGTTATTCATAGGAAGCCTCTCAATATGCGATTCGTCACATCTCGAACGTTTTTACTATACCAGCTAGTCAATGTGGTTGAAGCAACAGGATATTTCCTCCCTTCAATCTACTTGCCAACCTATGCTAGGACGACCTTTGGAACTTCCTCTGTCCTGTCAGCCCTGACAGTTATTCTAGTCAACATCGCTACGACGATCGGCTTGATGGTTATGGGTTCTCTCAGTGACAAACTTGCAGTCACGACATGCATGCTCATCTCAGCAGTGGGTGTAGGCATTTCAGTTCTACTCGTCTGGGGACTTACTTTATCTCTGCCCGTTCTCTACATCTTCTGCGTCATGTACGGCCTCTTCGCAGGATCGTGGGCTTCTATCTGGCCTGGAATCATGAGAGAAGTGACTCAGAAATTTCAAGATGAAAACGAGCATGTTGATCCTGTTATGGTGCATGGTCACCTTTGCGTAGGCAGAGGAGTAGGCAACATTATATCAGGACCATTGAGTGGCTCTCTCATTCGAGGACAACCATGGCAAGGAAAGGTTATTGGAGGGTATGGAAGTGGATACGGTATTCTAATTTTGTATACTGGTGTGACGGGTCTGGCGAGCGGTGTGAGCTTTCTGTGGCGCTATCTGAACGTTCTGTGAGGGGCGAGTAGCTACAGATTCTGCTTTTTTATCATCATCATTCAAGGTCTTGTTATGATATGTCTAACCTCACCTAAGTGTTTGGTTCAAAGTTATTTTAGGGTTTGGGTACTTTTTTTATTTAGCATAGGCCAGGTTATTGCAAGGTAAAAGCATAGAATGACAAAAGTATATATAGAATGGCATCATAGTCTTAATGAAACTCCTATCTCAGTCTTTCAAGGGAGTAAATCTGATAACCAGCCTCTCGCCAACCGGCCTCGCTGTGTAAGCATCTTCCTGCTCAATGTCATTGTCGTCAACAACGGTCGTCTGAAAGTTCGCGTATATGACTGCCAGAATGAACTTCATCTCGTTCATAGCAAAGTTGGAACCGATACACATACGGCCCCCACTTCCAAAAGCCCAGAACTGTCTTTGCATCTCGCGGTGCCTCAACTCTTCCTCGTTGAGATCTTCCTCTTTCTGCCACAGCCACCTCTCAGGTTTCCACTCTTCAGGTTGAGGGAATGTGTCCTTGTCCCGATGAAGCGTATAAGCCAGTGACGCTATCCTCACATCTCTGGGGATGGAGTATCCTCCTATGGTGCATCCATCTCTGGGTGTTTGGCGTGGTTGAGGTCCGGGGATAGGTGCGTGAAGACGAAGCGTCTCGGTGACCACGGCGTGTAAGAGTGGCAGAGAATCAACATCCTTAGGATCTGGAAAAGATGGAGTGTTTTTAATGCCAGAAGCAAGTTTTCGATCAAATTCCAAAGACGGATTGAGGGTTTCGATCTCGTTGCGAAGCTGCTTCTGAAGGCTCAGAGACTTTGAAATATGCCATGTGGCATAAGTCAGAGCAATTCCTGCAGTCTCTTGTCCAGCGAGCGAATGATCCATCAGCTCAGATGCTATAGCTTGATCATGCTGTAAAATGCTCGTACTGTAAAGGATGCTATTCTTTCCATTGGTTTTCAACTCGCGGTCGATTCCAACACGCAAAGCGTTGTAGACTACTGGCTCGTCCTGAACTTCTGCTTTTTGGTTGTTGTTGGGATGTTTTCTCTCTTTAGTCGACTTCCTGACACTCTCGCAAAGACCCCAGTTCCAATCACCGAGCTCTTTGTTGGATTTGTCAACCCATTCTGGGTAAATCTGAATCCAAGGAATCCATCTCTTGCAGAATGCAGTCAATCTTGGAACTTCTTGCATCCAGAAAGGATAATTAGCTCGTGCAAGATACATGTCCTGCCAGTCTCGGCGATAAGACTCATCGCCAATGAAGTTTGTGCCATTGAAAAGACCAAAGATGTAGGCAGTGATTAAATCCATGGCCGTTGCGAGAAAGAGGCTGAAAACTTCGACATCAGTGTGAATTTTGGGCGGCTCTTCATCGGATTGGTCGACGGAGTCATAAAGGACAGGTAGAAAGCGGTAGACGAGTATCTCAGCCATCTGAGATTTATTGGCCTTAGATGACTGTATATACGATTTGGAGTAGACATTTGAAATCATCCTCTTTCTGAGCGAGTGTGGCTTCGAAGAGCCTGTGGAAAACATATTTGGAACTCTAGAGCTGAGTTAGGTTCATGATGAAAGGTTTCATGGCATACGATGATTTACTTGCCCGTAGTTATCAAAGACGCTATACCAGTGACCCTTTTCAAAGCCTCCTTGGTATACGATTCGCATGCCCTCAACGCCGTCAACACTCACTTCATTTGGGCCGACTCTTACCACTGGACCGAGCCTCTGATGGGTCTGATGTAGTGACGTATTTTCCCGCCTGTATTTTCTTGCGGCCAGTACCCAAAAAGAGCTGATATGGCACATCCAATGCGGTGCGGGAATACGAGAGAGTGGGGAGAGAAAAGCAGGATAGATGATATATGAATAGAGCAGCCAAAAAGACAGGAAGCCCGCTGTCCCTAGTAAGATCAGAGCCATGATGAAAGCACCTTGAATATCAATGATTATGGGCGTCAAAGGGAAAGATGCTATTGAACAGGGTCACAGATATGTCTAAGGTTTGGAACGGGAGGGGTTCATGAACAGTCTTCAAATGTAGCCGCTGAAATAGAGTTGGTTAATCTAGGGCGGGGTTGATAAGAACGTTAGATACGAGGCAACCCTCCCGAGTATTCCCTGTCGGCGAGATTTGGAGTTTGCTCACTAGAGGCCACATGAGTCCATGTTTATCAGCATGACGACAAGTTTATGATCAAATTGCCTGTGCTCATCTACAGAATTGGGTGTGATGAACCCGCGCTCGATTCCAAAACTAGGGTCCGACAGGAAGACAAGCGTTTCTTCTACAACAATTTAGTTCAGGCTGATAACCTCAACGTTGCGAACCTGGAAGGTTGTCGCTGTGGCGCAAGTATCAGTATGCACGAATAGAAGTCAAGAAACAAGGCAACTTACGTGTTGTAGGTCCGGGTGAGCCAGATGATCCTTCGGTCTGATAATTGACAATTCTGTCTCAATGTTAGCAATCTTTACTTGATAATCAGGGCTGAAAACTTACAGGCGAAGTCCTGCTCCAATATAGTCCCGTCCATACTGCGTCGTCTGCTCGACTCCATCGAGGAAAAACTTGACTCTCACGTCATGACCATTCTCATCACGCAACTCAGCACGAACAGAGTGCCACTCCCCAGGGTTTGGATAGTCCCTATCAAGTGCTGTCACTTCATTTGATGTGTTGAAAGTGTTGAATGAGATCTTTCCGGAGCCTTTCCACTCAGCAATATCAATCTCAGGTGGCCATCCACTGGCTGCGTTGAGCCAGAAAGCAGGCCACGTTCCTCTGTCTACTGGGGCAATAAACTCGGCACTGATATCATAACCACCACCTTTAGCAACAGTAAAGGTTGACTTGGCGTGAATTGCTCCAGAGAGATAGTGAATAGGGTCTTCTTGGTCATCTCGTGGTTCCGCTATCAGAGTAAGAACGCCGTCTGTGACAGAGACGTGCTCTTCATCCATTCGAGCGCCACCATTGTGCGTAGGACCCCAAGGGTATAGGTAATTCCAGTATGTTTCGAGAGAATTGAATGAGTCAGTAGGAATTTCCGTCGTTGCGCGTCGTTCAATTGGTGGTCGTAGGCTGGAAGCTGATACGCTGGCGCATTGGAGCGCAAGGAGGACGCCTTTCAGCTGCATGATTTTGTTCAGGTGGGTGAGGGTGATATCCTTCCTTGAGAAACCGCGGCCGACTTGGTATTTAAATACAGACGAGATCGCGATATTATGGCCCTTTTAAATGCGCATGAAATAGGAGCAATGGAACCTCGCCTAGGATGTTGAAACAAAAACCCGTTTTCCGTGCATTGATCGCCCGAAACAAAACAAGGATAAACAATAAACGCACCAACAAGATGTGTTTATGTGGCACCAGGTTGGGTGATTGAGGCGGTTGAACTTGACATTCACAAAGTTAGGGCGCGAAGACAAGTTCTCAGTAACAGGGTTCAACAGCGAATATGTGTCTTGAACTGTGCATTTTCCACCAATGGACAGAAAGAAATATACATAGAAATTTGAGTATAGAATAAGAAAGATCGCTTTATACAAGGGAGTTTACGTAGTTCTCCAAGTTTGCATAACCATTTGATGCGATCTTCATACCATCAGAAGCATCATTGGGATTCAGGCCGTTCCTGGTCTCCCATTCATCAGGAATACCATCACCATCCGAATCTTTAAGAGCAGTACCACTTGCAATCTCCCCAACACCGCCAAACTCATTTTCGTCAGAGATCAACTTACCCTCCTTTCCGTACGACTTAACCTGGTTAATGAGGGCAGTATCGACACTATCTCGGTGCCGCGAGTTTCCAACCCCTTTGAGCACAGCTTCAACAGACTTTTGGGCTGTGAGAGCAGCAGGGGCGGGATAGTTGTAGGGTGTCTTGATGAGATCTATGTTAGAGTAGCAGGTTGTCTGCTCGCAGAGAGCAGTTCCGTCGAGGTTTCCGTTGCGGTTTGAGTCGTAGAAATTATCCTTGACATCTATGAGTGATAGTCAGTTATGAATTTTCCTGGAAAGCAAAGTTGTCCTACAAGCGTGGAAGTACTTGTTTCCGCGTGTAAAGGCAGTAACGCTGGTATCTGGGCCAGAAATGAAGTAGTTGTTGATAATGTTGGCATAGCTGTCAGCTTCGCTATCGCCAGCAATATAGCCACCACCACCTCCCCAGTTATACACGACCTGTATGATAGTTAAATATCGTTAGCCGCACATAATCATCAGAGCAGCTACTTACGTTGTTCTGGAAGTCGTTGACACCCTTGACTTTAGGGTTACGAGTCTTGTTGTCGATATACAAGTTGCGGAACAAGCTGACTCCGCCATCAGTCTGCATCAAACCGCCACACGAGTGTGAAACAAGGCCCTGGGCAATAATACTATCCTGAATAGTTACGTTTGTCACGTCGCCGTTGATAGAGAAAGTCTCATCACGGCCCCACGAAACACTGACGTGGTCGAAGATGATGTTCTTGCCGTCAGCTATACCGATAGCATCTTTGCCTGAGGTTCCGCCTTTGCCCATGCGAATGGTGATATGTCGCACAATGGAATCGTTTGCATTGGATAGAGACCAGCCATTTCCATAGACGACGATTCCCTAGAGGTATGTCAGTCAAGAAATCAAGCTTGGATCTGGAGACTCACACCACCAGGGGCAGTCTGGCCAGCGATGTAGATATTCTTAGATACTACAATACGTTCTGAGATTTTAACAACGCCACCAACGTCGAATACGACAATTCTGTTGGGTTTTGATACTGCGTCTCGTAGCGAACCTGCTCCAGAGTTACTAATTCGGTTTGGATTAGTTACTGACTCGCTGCAGATTAGTCGGTAGGGAGAATCACATACTTGAGATTTTTCACTTTGTATACCTCGCCTTGACGACCACCAACTGCATTTCTTCCAAAACCTTCAGCTCCGGGGAATGCTAGCTGAGCAGCTTGCACAGCTGAAGAGGCCGTCAAAGCTAGTAATGTGGTGAGCTTCATCTTGTCTATAGGAAAAAGAATATCTAATCAATGTGTTTAAAGCAGAGGAGGCCCAGCACCATTTATGTTTAATGTTTATGTACCACATCCCTGGACAAGACCTGGATG
Organism: Fusarium sp. NRRL 53497; assembly: GCA_013184445.1. Classification (NCBI taxonomy): domain Eukaryota; kingdom Fungi; phylum Ascomycota; class Sordariomycetes; order Hypocreales; family Nectriaceae; genus Fusarium; species Fusarium sp. NRRL 53497. The sequence continues at coordinate 5,015 of JABCJZ010000375.1, read as the reverse complement.
CGAATTAAAATCTCCTCCAATGGCTGCATTGTGTGCAACGAAAGGGGTATCAAGTTGCTTAGTTGGTCAAACTACTTGATTGGTGGAATCTTTACACCAGGATCACCATTCTTCTGTTTCTGTCGTGGACGGACTACAGCTCCGGACGATCATTTACTTGAAACTATCAACTAAAGTCATAATCCGTATCGACAGGGAGCTTGTCGGGGTAGTGTCACATGTTCGGTGTAATTAGTCCCGTGCTGGGTTGTTTTCTTGTCGAATTTCTGTCATATGTTCTGGGACTCTTAGGTGCTAAGGTTCCCATGTTTACTTTCATAAAGAATAGACGAATTGGGGAAGTGGGTAGAAGAAATAGATCTAGGATATGAAACGGACCACAGCTATCTCACTTAATCAACTTAACCGTACTTTAATTGCGGCCTAGTAAGATCCTTTGAGAATTCATTACACATATTCTTGCCAAGTATATCCACCTTACAAAGTCTTAGAATATATCTTCAAATTTCACAACTACCCAGTATCTCATCTCAAAGACATGCCTTATATGTCACAGCTCGTGTTGAGACCCAACACATATGCTACGCGGAGGAAGCATGATCACTGGCTTACAACGCATCTCGACAATAGCAGGAAATGTCATGCCTCTATGGCCAGGCCTATCTACATACCCTCATGACCGAAACAACTGTGGTTCAAAGGCAACAAGCTGGTCAAGTGCTCAGTCAAAGAAGCGTCAGGAAGTTCGTCAAACAACAAGAAAAACGATCAAAAATCTTCCATATTACTCAATTGTGACAGACACTCCAACAACAAGCAAGCCTCGTTTGAGGCCCGGTTAGCTCAATCGGTAGAGCGTGAGACTCTTAAATGAGTACACCATCTCAAGGTTGCGGGTTCGACCCCCGCATCGGGCTGTTCCTATACAAATGATACGATTGATCTCTTTTTTGGGCCTCTGCATCATCTAATCAGTAAGTAATTCGAGAGACGAAGATCGTGGCATTTCTTTTGCCAGCATGCATGTCACTTGCAGAAGCGACAGGTTTAACCTTCCACTAGGGGTCCTGTATTGTTCATTCATACGTTCATTCATGAGGGTATGCTGGTAATGGATCGATAGTCCATGTCTTGTTCCACCGTCAAAAACATTGTATACGATGTTAAACCATCGCAATCCCAGCTCCAATACCTTACATGATAAACAAGAGGTCGGTATCTGTACGTCAATGTCAGCAAACTTGTTTAGGTGGGACAGGTTAGAATATGCAGGCTTACCGATCGGGTGACTGCTCGACAGTTGGGGCTTCTGAGTATACTTCGTCTCAAGGATGTCGCGGACGCTGTTGAGCAATTCGACATAGCTCTGCTTAGGATTTGCCTTGATTGCTGAAATGAATGCCCACGACATGGCACCCGTGGCCTGGGCGTTGATGGTGGCGTCGGCTCTGCAAAAATTGGTTAGGATGGTCTTACAAAGAAGCGAATTAACTCACGATGTCTGATCATCTTTGCTTCCTGACCACATGATAACATCTGCAGGCGATGTTCGTGTCTCCTTGGTCTTCACGTACGCATCATCACCTCTGAAGGCGGTCTTGGCGAAACTGAAGACGGAACCAGCAGCGCCAGCAAGGTCTCCACTAGAGTATGCCTTGAAGGCGTCGAAGATTCCAGACGCAGCTTCTTTAGCCAGGTTGGGCTCTTTGAGAACACCCTTGGTTGAGTAGACGTATGGGAGATCCATGACGGTGGCTGAATGGCACGAGTCGAAAATGGCAGTGAGACGGACACCTTGTCCCAAAGGCTTCACGACACGGTAGTGAATCTCGTCATCGACAATGGGACCAGCTTCGGTGTGGTCAACAGGATAGATGCATTCGTCGTATCCGTCATCCTCATCGCCATCCTTGTCTTCGACCTGACCACCGTGACCTAAAATAAATTGTATTAGATAGCGCATTTTTCAAGATTTGTATGAACTCACCGGAGTAATGGAGGAACAGCGCATCGTTAGGCTGAGCGTTAGACACAAGCCAGCCCATGGCGCGAATGATGTTCTCCCTGGTAGGAATCATGACAGGGTTGGATTGGTCGTCAGTCAAGATCACCATATCTTCTCTCTTGTAGCCATAGCGCTCAACGAGGAAAGCTGACACGTTGTGAACATCGTTGATACAACCGCGAAGCTCGCCGTTTTGATTGAAGTAGTTGATACCAATTAGGAGGGCCTTGCGCCGACCAGAACAGTCGGAGTACTGGAAAGTATAACCTTCGGGAGCTCCATGACCGAACTGCTGGGGCGCAGAGGGAGGAGGTGGACCGGCTCGAGCGTGTTCGGCATAGTGGTGATTGCCTTGCGGGAGACGGTAGCCGTAGGCGTCGAGACCGGGAGGTGGAGGATGCGACGGGGGAGGATATCTCTGACCTCCGGGATTGCCTCCTGAGTAACCGCCGTATTGTTGCTGGGGAGGAGGAGGTCCAGGAGGAGGCGCGTGTCCGTATCCGTAGCCGCCGCCGCCGCCTCCTCCTCCTCCGTGATATCCTTGACCTGGAAAGTATGACATGTTGATCTGTTGTATGGGAGAACTGATGCTTGGGGGGCTGCAACAGTCGACGTAGAGAACGAAGAAACAAGAAGAGGATGTAGGAGGGAGCTCGAGAGATGCGAAGCTCGGTCGCAGGTCGCAGAAACAAGCACGTACGTGTATGGGTCAGCAGCCAAAGCGCAGCCTCACCTCAGTCTCACAGTGGAATTGAGCTTGCAGCTGGTGCTAGCTGCTATTACTGAGCTGCATTCAAAGGCGGGCGCTAATTGCGAGGCGGGGCACGGTGATGGAGGGGCAACATAATGAAATGTCACAATCCGGGACAGGCGGGCCTGATTCTCCAGCCCTGATGTTGATGGGCTCCTCCCCTGAAAATCCCCTGAAGATGAATGCTCTGGAGGCCGCTGGAGGCTGGAGGAGTATTTCTCAGAGCACCAACATAACATGGATGGAACGCCAAGGGACCTGGATTGTCTTGGCGCTGCAAGAGCCCCTCCCCCTCACCGCAGCAATTGAACGAGGATGTGTTGAGGACGAGTAGAGGAGCCAGTGATTCATTCATGGATGTCACAAGGGAATAGGATTGTGAGGCGACGTGAAACCCCTCATGATTCCGGAGACAAGCCCCATCACCATCACCAACCTCTGAATGGCGATGTTTCCATGATAACATCACGGGCGGCCTCTCGTTTGTTATGACAGTGATGCAGTGAACCATTGCCATCTGATTGAGGTATGCTTATCGGTTGTTATTCACGCTCTCTCATAGGGATACAGACAGCATATCATGACTGCTTGCAGTTTGCTCCGCCACAGTAGTGTTGCAACAACGTACCCCATATTCCTTTATGCCAGGTGCCCTAGCCTAGCTGCCCTATATCCATCTCTGGGGAGGCCTAGTCTAGGGTCAGTTGTCATGAGCGTTCGAGGCGAGTATCCGTCAGTGCAGATGAGGGATAAGTTGGATGAATGCTGTTCAATTGACTCCACGCCACTATCAGTGGAGACGTACGGATGTTCCTCCGCGAGGTGGCTTTCATGTCGCAAGATGCAGTGTATAGCAGATGCCAGTATAATCTTTTTCGGTAATCCCTTCAGTCGGTATGTCATGAAATCATGCGCCAGGTTATCCGATACGTTGACAAAACAAGGCTCTCGTCAAACCCAAACATGAAGCTCTCGTAAAGCTCGGGAGCCGGTGACATTTAGCACATTTAGCACCAGAGCTTTGCCCCGCCGGAACGGCCCGCAGGGGTCAAAAGAGGTCCACTGATTGGCCACGTCGTAGCATTGTCACTGGCTGGTCCCCGAAAGCTTGGTGAGGTTGGGTGTTGAATGGAGGGGTAAACGGGCATTGAACGGGCCTGTGCGGCGGCTCTGAACTGTCTGTACCGTACCTTTTTGCGGTGCGATAGCATCAAATTATTTGTCCTTCTTTGTTGTACCGTTCCTGACAAGGAGGTGTCATTTTTGCACCGTGGCCCAGATTCACAGAGCTATTTCCTTTCTCAGTACATCTACCTTACGGTCTTTACCTCAGTGAGTCAGTAAGACCCTACGTTTCACCCCACTACCCATGCACTGTCGGCATCTGCCAAGCATCGCTGCCGACTGTCGATAACCGCTGCGCGGGTCGCACCTGTTCTCACACCTCAGGCCGTTTTCCATTATATAAACAGAACCCGTTCGCACTCTTTTTCGGCTTCCTCTCCTCTCTCATCTCCCTACCTCTCCCTTTTCCTCTCTTCCTCGCATACTTCATACCACCCACCATGTCTTTCTTCAAGAAGATCGCCAAGGAGTTCGAGAGCTTCGGCATTGGCGACAAGGACGAGAAGAAGGACCAGTCTCAGCAGCAGCAGCAGCAGCAGGCTTACCCTCCTCAGGGTCAGGATAGTAAGTTTTTCCGTTGGGTAACTTTTTTTTTCATTTCGTCAGCTAACTCTTGAACCATAGACAACCGAGCCTACGAAGGCCAGCAATACGGTGCTCCTCCTCCCCAGCAGTACAACTCTCCTCCTCCTCAACAGTACGGCGCTCCTCCTCCTCAGCAATACGGCTCTCCCGCTCCTCAGCAGTACGGTTCACCTGCGCCTCAGCAGTACGGTGCTCCTCCTCCTCAGCCCGCCTATCAGCCTCCTTCCAATCAGCCTCCTCTGCCTCAGGGTTGGACTGCTCAGTTTGATCAGAACTCCCAGCGATGGTACTACGTTGAGACGGCCACTGGTCGCACTCAGTGGGAGGCTCCCGCCCAGGCTCCTCCCCCTCCTCCCCCGGATTCTCGTCCTCCCTACGAGTCTCTGCCTTCTGACGGATCTCGCGGCTATGGTGCACCTGGCGCACCTGGTGGATATGGTTCCCCAGCTCCTGGTGGCTACGGCGGTACCCCTGGCTATGGCGGCTACGCCTCCCCTCCCCCTGGTCAAGGTGGTTACGGATCTCCTGCTCCTGGTTATGGTGCTCCCT
>JABCJZ010000374.1:0-15352 GCA_013184445.1 Fusarium sp. NRRL 53497 | reverse complement strand
GGTGTTGGTGTTGGTGTTGGTGCTTGTACTTTGTGGCCTGTGGCCTTGTGCTGCCACTGCTGGTGATTGATGGACTTGGATGGTGGTCGTTAGGTCGTATAGCAATAGATTCCAGTAGCCACTTGAACTAAAAACCAAAGGATTCATCCGTGCATTAGGTAGTTTACTAGTCTATTACCGAACGAGTGGACGGAGGAGGTTCCAACCTTTGCTTGCGATGCGGCTAACGTGAACTCTGGTTCGAGGGAAATGGTAGCTCTGATGATGTCCTCGGACAATAAGGCAAAGAAGAGACGGGATAACTCTTCTCATACTGACAGACACGCTATCCGTAAATATTTCCAATTAACAAAGCCATACATTATGCCTTTGTGCTAACGCTCAAGTCTCCAATCCAAAAAACAGTTCTCCAAGGTCGCGGCGGCGTGGCGCTTCGCACGGCGTCACTCGCCTACTGAGTGCGGTACGCCTCGGGTACCTCGTCTACGACACCCCAAGTACCTACGGCCCCAAGGTACCTGCGCCGGAGCTGCAGAGTACGGCAGAGTGCGTACCCTGGTAGCCTGGCTTTGTCGCGGAGGTATGACCCTGCTCCATCTCAAAGGGTCTGAGCAACCTCAACCTCAACCTCAAATTCAGCCCGAAACGCAATGCTATCTTCAATTGTGATCGGACATATCACGTCACTACCCTGTCGTGGACGATCCTCCTGGTGAATCAATTGATTGTCAATATGGGGTTTTAGGATGGATCCATCCAAATGTTGGATAAACATCTCCAGCTATTACACTAGAGTCGACAGACCCATACTCGATCCATCCATATCAACCAACATTAAAGGTCCAGAGGACGGAATCTCTCCGTCACCAAATACCACCGTAACTTCCGATCGACTATTTGCACATCCTTTCCATTCTTCGCTACAACTGGTTCTGCCACTCGCGTTGGCGTCTCGCTTGCAGAGCATTCAGCATCCTCATCCACAACTCGAGTACAGATATTGTACTGCGCTTTCCGATATTCTTGATCCTTCTGGCGAGGCCAACCCTCACTGGGCGCCTCTCAACTGTCGCCATGGGCCGCGTGACTGGCTGAGCGGTCCCTTGTTGACGACGGGGCCGCCCTCGACCGCCCAGAGTCTAGAGTCGAGAAATGACAAGGGCCAGTACGGGGTGTACTTAGCCAGACACCCCCTCGGGTGCGGATCCAGGGCCGCACCGCGTACTGCTCTGCCGCGGTCCTTCTTCAGGTTGGGCGCCTTTGAAAGGCGAACTTCGCAATGCGGTATCTCTAGCATGGCATGGCACAAACATGAACAATATCGACCATTTAACCGCATGAGACGAGATAGGGTCAGAAGCCGCTAGCTGTCACAAACAGAAGACAACCCTTGTTAAGTCATGCAAAATTTGACTCTCATCCTTCTGAGAAGCCTCCCGAACGTCCCAACTGGGTTAAGGTCATTAGTTGTTGGTCGTTTCAACTGTCTGAGTCATCTCGTCTATCTCACGCGCGACAATGATGCTCAGAAAAACTGTGCCGCGCGAGCATCCACCCAGTGCCACTACATATCAATCACCTAAATTTACGCCTCTTGGCATAACACTCCACCTCGAGATGTGCCTTTCACAAGCTTTTCTTCCCGCTCGTTCGCTCGATCATCATCACCACCCATCACCAGCGTCGGCGCCGCCGCCAAATCCTAGCCCTTATCCTCGAATCAAGAAATGGCATCCGCTACCAGCACCTCATCTTACAATAATACGACTCGTGAGCATGGAAATGAAGAGACCTTCTTGCGCGTTAACGACGAGCCACAGCGTGTACGGTACCCGCACCAGGATCGCCCTTGGGGTAACGCTCCCGGATCCAATAAGCCACCCTTGCACACCCTCAAAGGGATCAACACCAGAGAAGAATAGGGAATAGGGAACCAAGATAAAACTTCGTGTTGGACTCCTGTAACTGACGCCAACCTAGTCGCGCGACTCTCTAAACAATCTTAACCGAGCAGACTAGAGCTGCTGACTCTCTTCCGAAATCTTTCGTACTACAAGAGCTGATATCTTAGCGCGTCTCATTTATTCTCTAGTGATGTAATCTTGCTTTTGTGACAGGCTCTATCGTCAAATAGCGGTATCATATCTATATCTACCACTGCAATTTGAAACGATGTCACTTCCTGACCTCCAACATTTTTGGAAATATGAGCATAAATTGGAAGTGGGAAATGTGTCCAAGGTATGCTGTCGCAGCCATCATTTAAAGAATACAGTCAGGTATAGAATCATGTTGGAGGCAGATAGATGCCAACCTACCTACACACTACACAGTAGGCAGGTATCCAGGGCATATTGAGCACCAAGACAAACTCGAATCATCTAATCAGTGTTTCTTAAAGAACAGTTTACAAAAGATTTTAAACTAGCGTTATGTTGCTGCTATCCTATTATCTCTTAACTCCCTTGATTATCTCTATGAAGATGAATAATATGTATCCGAGTCATTGTACTCAAACTTACCTTAGGTAAGGCGCGGATACAATCCTCTTCTTTTGAACCTGGAATGCGTTACGAGTTAACACCTGCTTCTCTTGTATTGTCAAACAACGGCGAACTGCCAACTAAACTGGGAAATGTCGCTAGTACTTATAAGGTTAGCCTGTCCTACCGGGCCCTTTCTGCGGTGCGGTTGGGGTGGAGAATATCGGCGCCCTGTTCACTCTTGCCGCGGCACTAGCTATTACCCCACTTCTTATCCAACTCATCCAACTCAACCTCAACTTGCATCTTGTTAGTTTCGATATACATTTACTGTGAATCTCGACTCGAAACTCTTGCCGCTTTGCATCCAGCTCGCTTCATCCGTTCATAACCGAAGCCACCTCTCGGTATTTTCAATATATTTCGCTTAGTCGACCCGGAGCCTCACGCGTCCACTGTACATACTCCTGAACAACACCGGCTCCAAAAAGCGAACAATGTCTCCTGAGCCAACCACAGACCTTTATCCAACCGTCCACCGCATGTCGGCGGATGTGGTGTCGGGACTGTGCGCCTCCTCGCCCCAGCAGCCAATCACAGATTTCAATCGAGCACCAGACAGGGCCTTTGCAAGGATGTGGCTGTTCAGGCACCTTAGGCGAGACAGAATTCATTAACGCCGCGTCTAACACACTAAGACTTGTCTCGTTCGTGTCACTCGCCGCCGTCCGCGGCTGTGCCAGGACACAGAGCCTTGAATTGATCTAAGTTCAGATCCTCTTGGCCCGCGCGAGGCGTTTGGCCCTCAGGAATATCATACACGAGCCCAATGGCTGTTAAAACCCAACACTTTGCGATGGTCTGCATACCGAGACGCGCAATACTGCAGCTTAAACTTGCGTACTCCGTATGTGTTATGGAGCTTTGCCGGCTTCATATCCTTGCTCGTTCCTGCTGGCTCGAATCACTTCAAAGTTAATTCAATTGTGTGGGGAGGTGGAAGGTGACCCTTGGTTGGCGGCCTCATTCAATTCATAGCCACTTGGTACCGGGGCTTGTCATAAGTGTCTTCAAGAGCAGCTCAGCTGAATCTTGCACGCCCGGATTTCATGAGAGATGAGTGGCCACGCAACTCCATTCCTCTTGAACCAACAAGCAGTACCAAAAATATCTTAAGCGCAGTGAGGCACCACCTGCATGCATCTACCCACGGAGCATCAACAGAATTAATGAAGAAACAGCCCATTTTTGGAAACCCTCCAGTTCAATTTAGTGAACTGGCATGGACCCTGGACTCTATCACATCTCACCGTTCGCCAACAGTTGGTTGACTTCAAATGCCTGGTCGATTTCGCGTCATGGTTAACGGCATGACGCCCCAGAATGAACGCATTTGATTGGATCATCCCTTACCGGTGTTCCTATTCTTGTCTTTGTTCTTCTCCACCAGCAAAACGTCAAACAACCAACAATGTTACCAGACACATCCCTTGCTTTTCGCTGCATGTTGCGAGTTGGATCTAATTCAAGTGCTCATCACTCCTCAGTTTAGCTGCAGCATCTGGCTTAGCCATTGTGCGTTTTGACTCTCATGCCGCCTGTAGTTAGGGACACTATCAACTGTTCCTTGTTCACCTGTGATGGAAACAAGCCGGCTCTTGCCTGCGATTGGCTCTTGGTTGAAGACGGGGGGTTGGTCCGTCGTGATCAAAATTGTCACAGCAGATAGCGAATGCCCTAAGACAAGAATGATGCGCTTTTAGCGCCTCTATGCTCAACCCCATGGCCAAGCAGGTAATAGTCAGGCCTATATTACTGCACTCTGTGTTCTCGCAGGCACACCGCTGCGTTGGTTGCGACCTCACGACAATAGTGCTGCAGCTTTCAACGCGAAAGCGCGGGGAAGCGGAGGGTTGATTCGGGCGGTGGATATCACTCACCTTAATCCTGACAAGGGGTCTTTGTCAAACCTCTGACAATCAGCAAGGGTACCGTTCCAGGTAGCATTTTGAACATATTCTCATGATGAGAAACAGACTCGACTACATCTAAGACTGGAGCAGGTCGGGAACAGTCAAGCCGCATCTCGACATTCAGGGACCTAGCGATTGACCAGCACGATAAGTAAAGAGAGCATTGCATTGGGAGAATTACTCCGTGCAGCGGGTCCGAATACTACCCTTGCGGATAATGTACTCAACCCGTTACTGCAAAGATAGCATTGATGGCGATCATTGCACGTTATACGGCATATTGTCTACTTTCCTGTTATTGGCACGGAACATGACGGGCCCTGGGTTCGTGCTCGTTGCAACTATACCTGTTGAAGGCCGTTGAAGGAAACCGGACTGCCGAGTTGCATCCCGGTCCATCAAGCTCTAGCCTGCTCAAAGGTTCTTTCTGGACTACGGGTCGAACTTTCGGACATGTCGACCCTGGCTGTTGGTTTCAACGATGAGCTGCCCTTTTCATGGACCCATTGCCCATGGCGCTTTGTTTCTTTGACACAAAATTCCTCGAAAGTGCCGCCGGCGTCCGCGGAAGGGGTGCCATTGATGTTGCTATCATTGTTGAGCGTGGGGTGATTGTGCGTCGAAGATTGGAGCCAAGCCCAAATAACTCGACGGCATATTCTCAAGTTCCGGAAGGCCAGCAAGCCGAAGCCGAACTCTTCATGCAATGCTTTGCCAAGGCCATGAACAGCCTTGAATGGTTTGTTGGTGACAAGCTGTTGGTTGAGTTGTGTTTCTTCGTATCAATTCCTTGCCTCCAACTCCACCACCCTACCACTATCGTGCACCGAATACCGTCTTCTGTGTCGTTCTTCATATCTTCACGCCGTGGTGGCGCATGTGAAGTCAGATGCATGGTGTTGGTCTATGGCGTATTGGGATGGTGTACTTTCTTGTTTTCGCCTCATATCTGAACACATTAGTTCATCCCTGTCGGCACGATACAGATGGAAGAGACAACAATTAGATGGGTATCGAAGCTGACCTCGCCCATAGATGCTCTCGGACTGACGGCGATGTTAATCGGTGTACATATCTGTTCTCGACTTGATATCTGCGTATGCATGAGCGTCATCACGAGTGTGGAGGGCGCATATCAGTCCTATAATACCTCTGGAATATATGTCCATGTTCCCGAGGTTTTCGGTGTTTATCAGAGACCCTGTTGCCAAAACATGTCGCACCATAAGTTACGGCAGACTTGATTTGCGAAACTTGTCAGTCGAAACGCCAGCCAATCATGTGTCGTGTAGCTCGATGCTGAGGACGTCACATCAAAGAGCCTCAACACCACAAAGCATATCATGAAGCATATAATATACTTCAACAGTCCCATTTCTAATTATATATCAGTTGTTTCATCTAAAAATATATACCCAGCGACTCCATTGCTGGTTTCATGGACACTATATCCAATGATGCTTCATACGTGCAAGGCTAGCCGCCAGCTAAGCGCCGACCTTGCATCGCATGTTCCCATCTCGCAGCTTTCCAGAATAATCAAGATCTTGGCGCTTAACAGGGGCTAATCTTATCTTAGATCAGATACCTTGATGCAAACCATCATTCTTGCATGCTGAGATGCCACGAGTCGGTTCTATTCTTGGATCATAGACGCCGACTACAACATGCATCCATGCCATCAACTTGCAGCCATGCAGGAACAGCTATGGGCGTCTCGCTCGTGATGACATCGTCTTTTGCAACCGCTGAACTTTGTTGAGTGAGGCTCCTGTGATCTGAACGCCATGCACACTCTCCTTTTCAAGAGGCACCCCCCATCATCAGTCTCCCTGGCGCCAAAGAAGCAGGTTCCGAAGGAGCGGCAGCGCTATCTCATTCGATCTGAACCACTCAATTGGCGCTCCTGAGCCTGTTTAGGCAAGTCGGGGGTTGACAGCAAGTACGTTATATGTAAGTCAGGCGGGCCCGAGGCGTTGGATGCCCTACACCCCTTGGTAGTCCACACATTCATCTCTAGGGGTCGTCTTTAACCAGGAACACGGATCGCTTACAGGGGAGATGAGTTATAATTATAGGAACATGTTGCTATATTAGGAGAGAGCCTCACTGCAGCCGCCGATGAGCTGCAGGTTCTTCAACTCAACGTCATCCCTACTATTCAGCATGCTTCCTCCTAGCGCCCAGTGCATCCCTCGTAGGACCCTTTATTCACAGAGATCCTTGACTGTTTCAAGTTGGTCCCTTGGATAAGGACTTGTTTGCAAACACTAAGATGCAGATGCTATCTCGGTTCTGCCCCAACGCGGTCGAGACGCCCATGTGCTTCCATCACCCTCATTTCCTCTCCTCGAGATGCAGGTCTGGGCCGTGGGTTGTGTAAACGCTTGGACAGTCACACAGCTAAGATCCACCGGCGGCGCTTCGACACATTATGATAAGTTTGAAGGAGTGGTTTGTATGACGTCCCAACCTCAAAAGACATCTACCATCTTAGCTACACATCCATAATTGGGTGAAACCCTGTCTCGCCAACGCCCGGGTCTGTGGGTATGACAGATCCCAAACCAACAACTGCCGGTCCTGGAGATCTAGCCATCATGTCGGTGCAAAGATCCCTGTGTCCCTGTAGGAACGTTACTGCAGTCGCTCGCGTGCAGTAAGTCACTGGCGCGTAGAGCTATGTACCGTGGTACTTGGAGGGTACATGTACATGATCCTACTTCTTCTGTCGTTTATTGCTCTTATCACTGACTCCACTCAGGACACTGGCACTTCTCTTGTGGGTGGCACCGCTGCTACCGGGACGCCCGTTCTTGTCACTTTCAGCATCATGTCCCGTTTCCTTGGTCGTGGCGTCCTGGATCCCGATAGTAGGGGCTGCTGTTTCTGGGGCGTCCTTGTTTGCATCGTCAGGTGCAGATGTGGCGTCGCCGCCTGTTTGCTCGGTGGCGGTTTCAGCGGCTCCAGCAGCCTCCGCATTATCGCCGTCATTCTTCTCCTGGTCTGCTTGGTTCGACTGAGATTCAGGGGGAGCCATGGCTTTCTCTCGCTCTGCTTTCTTTGCTTGCTCAACCTTGATCTCGCCGTCAAGCTTGTCTGAGACTTTGCGGGCATCGAGCAGACTGTTGACAGCAGCAAGAAGCTGCTCATACTGATGTGTCGTCGCCGCGGTGGGCATGGCGAGCTTATTAGGTACGTCCAGTTCGTTGAGGACATTGGTAATACGCGTTTGCTGTTGATTCGACTTGTGCGAGAATAACTTGTTGATCCGCTCTGTTCGGAAGGTTGGCCCAGAGCCCAGTCGGTCATGATGAGTGACACCATAGAGTAGCTCCTCCTGTGTCGTGAGCTTGCGGCGCTCTTGTTGTTGTTGCTGGCCCTTCTTATTGTTCGAAGCAGCTGGGGTAGCAGCAGGGCCGGTAGATTCACGGGGCCCTGTGGACGCGGCTGTGCTTTCGCGTCTCCCAGCTTCTTGCGCCGCGGCGGCGGCGGCAGTGGCAGCAGCAGAGGCAGCGGCCGCTGTTTGCGGTGGTGCTGTACCAGAAGGGCTGGTACCATCACCAGGCATCAACGACTTGCGCTTCTTGGACTTGTCAGCAGTCATGAGGTTCTGAAGGAGATTCTGCAAGCCAGCGGAAGACTTGAAAGCATTAATATCAGTGTCCGTTCGAGGATAATCGAGGCGATTGTACAATTCGCGACGCTCGTCGTTGAATCGTTCACTGCGTGCCAGGATACGCTTAATCTCTAGCAAGAGCGACTCCTCTTCGCGGGCTTCTTCGCGTGATCGTGTCAGGGCGTTCAGCGCAAACTCCTTTCTCAACTTCTCCTGCTGTGGGTTGAAGTGCGCCATGAGTTCGTGGAGAGAGAATTCGGGCTGCGTCATGTATTGTACAGGCTTTTGCGCTGCCATCATCTTGGATGCGACTTCGTAGTATCGTGCTTTGACATCTTCTAGGGAGCGTGATCTTGTCGCTGGCACGATAGCCTTGCTCTCGTCGCCGTCAGCGTCGGCCTCTCCGTTTGTCGCAGGAGGATTCCATTCGTAGCGGTCCCAAATCAAGGGCCATCGAAGGTCGAAGTCTTGAGCCAGTTGGAGTAGGTAATCCGTCTCCTCTTTGGTCCAGTCGTTGTGCTGTAGCGACTGCTGATACTGACCCTCGCTGTATTGTGGCACTGAAACTTGCACATTGTATTTTGCGAATGCGGAGTCCTCCATTCCGTCTTTTTGTGGCCGTGACTGCTCTCCTTGACTCGTCTGATCTTGTGATGAATCATTGCCCTCTTGCTTCTCATCCTTCCTTCTCCAGTGTCGCAAAGTGAAATCCGAATCGCTACGCGCCGAGTTCTTGAAAGGTCGCATCTCCCATCTTGCCGCAGGTTTACGACTTGCAAAACGTCGCTTCTTGAAGTGTGTGACTTCTGGGACAATAGCGATGGGGTTGTCGCCCCCGAGATTGTGCACCTCACGCGCCAGACCTTTCAAGTTTGGTCTCGGAGCAGCGATTTTTTGTTTCTTGCTCGGTCGAGGGCCAGATGCACCATCGCCCAGGTTCAGAACATCACGAACGTCGGAAGAGGTCATTTTCGGAGCGTGTCGTCGGGGAAGATGATCAACAGAGGAAAGGTTTGTCAGGTCCAAGGATCCTTCAATATCCAGTTTCCATCACCAAAATCATCAAAACCGACCACTTGACACCTTGTTGGCAGTGTTGAGTTCTATTAATATATCGCTTATCGCTTCTTTTTTCGAATTCGAATCGTTAATTCTTTGGTTGACGCGTTAAAATTTGGGGGTCGATTTGAATGAGGTAACTAAAGATGCGCCGCCTGTCCCCAGGATCAGGACGGAGAGACGGGGGGTCGTTATCTCCACGTGACAGTGCTAACCCCCCCTGACCCAAAGCCGATCTTTGAACGTGGCAGCTTCGCGGGCGCCAACGTCGAAGCCAGAGCCAAAGGGGGACAGCTACAATACCTTCAATCGTTGGTCTTTTTAACGAGACCACTTCGTTTCTACACAACGACAACGCCTGCAAAGTCCGATCTTGGACGATAAACCGATTCGTTCAATTGCGCCGGTTTCATTAGCTCAGTAGCTGTCACCATCATGAAATTCCTACTTCCTCTCCTGTCGCTCAGCGCCGCTGCGAATGCGCTGCACTTCTTCATCGACGGCACAACCCCCAAGTGTTTCTACGAGGAGCTCCCCAAGGATACACTTGTTGTAGGACACTACAATGCTGAGGAGTGGGATGACCGAGTATCAGCTTGGGTAAAGCACGACGGTATCAGCATCTATATCAATGTCGACGTATGTCCCCCCATGGGCAACTGTCCACAAACATACCATACTGTTAAGCCCTTCACTAACAGCACAACAGGAAATCTTTGACAATGATCACCGTGTCGTGTCTCAGCGCGGTTTAGCCTCTGGCCGCTTCACCTTCTCCGCCGCCGATGCTGGTGATCACAAGATCTGCTTCACCCCTTCGTCCAGCTCCGGCCGTAACTCGTGGCTCTCAGCCAAGAACCCCAACGGCGGTATCAAGTTGACCCTCGACTTGGTTATTGGTGAGACCAACCAGATCGAGAGCAGCGACAAGGGAAAGATTCAGGATATCACGTCACGTGTCAAGGACCTCAACGCCCGTCTTGCTGATATTCGAAGAGAGCAAGTCTTCCAGCGTGTGAGTACCATCCCCAAGTTATATTGAAGGGAGTAGTAAACTGACCACATAATGTACAGGAGCGAGAGGCCGAGTTCCGGGATCAATCCGAGTCTACTAACGCCCGTGTCATTCGATGGATCATCATCCAGCTCATTGTGCTCGGCATCACTTGCACCTGGCAGCTTTCGCATCTCCGATCTTTCTTCATCAAGCAGAAACTGACCTAGAGCGGTCGATCGATCAATCAATTGTTTGTTTGCGAGTTGGATCCTTGGCTTCGGCGGTTCAACCACCACGTACAGCCAAGTTATTTTTCATTGGGTGGGGTGTTGATGGGATTTCGCACTCAGAAAAGAATAAAAGGGATTGTCTGGCAGTAGATCTACGACGAGAGTTCACTTAGTAGATGACTATGGCCGTGTAATGTTACATATACATGATGATGTTTATTTATATTTTTTACTAAAACGCATACATGAAAGGATGGGACTGGGACTATGATAAAGATGGCGACGCCTTTTTCTTTTCCCATTAAAAAATTGTCAAAAAACGATAACTCCCTATAGTGCTCTATCTTCGTTTCACAACAAATCACCAAGCTTGCAAACTTCAAACTCATCCCCACGCTAACTGCTCGCCCCATCTACACCTACACCTACACCAGGCAAGACTGGGCGCCGTCAGGCCACCCGATAGTAGCTTTCGTCTCTTGAGGTGATTACACAAAGGATATTATGGACAACGTCATAAGAAAAAAGAGAAGAACCAACCCAACCAGACCCAAAAATGCTGCCCTGCACCGTCTCCCTGCGCCGTGCTGCGCTGCGCTGAAGATTAAACGTGGTTTTAGTATAATTTCGTGATGGTGGTTAGACATGAGAAAAGGGGAACCCTCTGCCATAGTCCCAAACCAGATTTGCTTCCCCTCCAAGGCGGTCATGCAAGTATATCGACTGGTAGATAGGGTCTGTAGGCGGGGAAAGGGTTCTATAATACCGAGGAGATGGGGATCGAGTTCGAATACGGTGAGCTTCAAAGGTGAGCAAGACGCTTGGGCAAATGGCCCAGGAGCGTGTTTGTGACTCGAACCAACTCCGCCGAGGGAGGCTTTACTTTGCCTAGACATCCACGAACTCGTCCATCTATAAACTGGACTGAGCTTCAGTAGGGCATTTCGACCATCGACCACGTCCCGTTTCTGAACAAATGGGGGGATCCTCCTCAGGCTCGGGTCTGTCGTCATAATACAGATCCTGATGCACAACGCCACAGCAATGAAGAAACAAAGAAAATTCTTAGTTGCGAATCAGGATGCGCTTAACCACAGCATAGGGTCTTCATCAACTTCTGGAAACCACTAGGCTGAGGGTTGGCCTGCTGGCCGTTAGCTTGGGCGGGCAGGGTCGCCTGGCCTTGCTGGGACGTCCTCGGCTGTTGGGGCAGGTTCTGGGCGCTGTTCTGGAACTGAGCCTGGGTCGAACCAGTGGGCGTGGCCATGTCCCGAAGACCCCCAACCCCGCTCCCCCTCTGCGCTGACAAGGCGCCGGGGACGCTTGGCCGATCTCTCTGCTTGCCCATCTGCTTGATCGGAGACGGAGGAGGGGGTTGCGCGGCGTTTAAACGGCCGACAGTAAGGTTTTGTGCTTGTTGGTGAGAGGTGGTATTCCCGGGACGGTGGCCGCTGTGGAGCTCCATCTGAGAGGGGCCAGGTCGCACGTTGGGGTTGTGGAGGTACGCGCCGCTGTGGTTCTTCGAGTCCCATCCCTTTCCCGAATCCTTAGAAATCTTCATCCAGTCATACTCGCCATCCTCAACTTCGCCAGTGTTCTTGAGAGCCTGGGTGAAGAGCTCTCGGAGGTAGTCGTAGTCAGGAGTATCCTCAAAGCCCAGGTTGCGGACGTAAGTCAGGTACTTGGAGAACTCCTCGGGGAAGCCCTCGCAAAGGTCCTTGATAGCGGTGGTCTGCTTCTTCTCGCCAATCTTCTCATACTTCTGCTTGTTGGTAGCAGCCTTCAGCCCCTGCCAAGGGAGACCACCTCGAAGGAAGTACAGGAAAACGTGACCAAGAGCTTCGAGATCGTCTCGGCGGGACTGCTCACGACCCAGGTGAGTGTTGATACTCATGTATCGGGCAGTTCCAGAAAGGGATTTTCGCTCGCGGTAGGGAATATGCTGCTTCGTCTTCGGGTCACGATACTGCTTGGCCATGCCGAAATCGACAACATGGATAACACTAGAAGCCTTGGTACCAGGGCGGCCAATGAGGAAGTTATCGGGCTTAATATCGCGGTAAATCAGGTTCTTCTCGTGGATGGTTTGGACCCTTGAAAGCATTTGCTTAGCAACCATGACAACCGTTTTGATGGAGAATCTTCTGCCGCAGTGGTCGAAAAGATCCTCGAGCGAGGGGCCAAGCAAGTCGATCACCAGAATGTTGTGGAGTCCCTCCTGACCAAAGTAGTAAACATTGGGAATACCAGCTGAATCTGTCGTTAGCAAATAACGATTTGGGTTGTTTGATATCGGATCTCTCACGGCAGCCGACAAGAATCTTGTATGTTCGGTACTCATCTCGCAGTTGAGGAGCATCACTCTTGCGAGGTTCCTAAAGCCGTGTCAGTAATGACGCTCAAATGGCAACGCAAGTAAGCCGGGCTGTTAGGAGACTAACAAATTTGATAGCAACTTGTTGGTTGTTGAGCAAGTTGGTGCCTTCAAAGATAACACCAAAAGAACCCTCTCCGATCTTCTTTCCGACTCGGTAATGAACACCGACAACGTTGGATGATGACGAGGCCATTTCGGCGGCGGAGGCGGTCAGAGGACCACCGTTACTATATGTCTAGACAGATACGGGAAATCGGACGTTGCGGTAAGGGCGTAAATCGTGCTCAGAATCGAAACTGATTCAACAAATCGATGCCTGTAAAGAAAGTACGCGAGACGATGGTCAGTTTTGATGAATCTTGACGGAACTGTTGATGCAGTATGCAAGAAAGAGAAAGGAGAAGAAGCAAGAGAAACGGATGCTGTGGCGCTGCTCGTGGTTGGACGACTCAAGAAGGATGAGGCGATGGATTGGCTAAGTTGGGCTGTACTGTTGGCCAGGTACTAGGATGTTGATTGGGGGCGCGGCAAAAGACACTTCGAGCCCAAGGACGCAGCCGCCAGCCGCAGGTGCAGGTGCAGGTGCAGTATGGAAGCCCCCTAATGGCGATGGCGATGGCGAAGCCGAGAAGATCCGTTAAACGCGATGGCGAAGAACGGAGGCGATACAGAGATCAGGCGCTGTTTATTCCGTAGTCGCTGATTGAATTCGCATGAAATAGGCGGCCAGAGGAATTGAGTGTGTTGCAACTCAAAGCAAGCCGTTGGATCCAATCTGATATCCACGGCTCGGGAGCTCCCTCTTGTCGGGGGGACCACAACACAGCTGAACAGACCACCACCACGAGGTACAGGCTCCAGTAAACGCAAAAGTCAAATTGACTCACCTCAATTAACAGAAGAGATGCCAAAAAAGAATAGAAGCAGGCAGCTCATAGGCGATCGAGTCGAGTCGAAAGGAAAGGCGGTCGAAGGGGAGAGCCCCAAGAGAGATCGAAGGAGACGATGTCGGTAACGTTGATGGGGAGATCAAGTTTTGGTTTGGGAAAGGGGAAAAGAGAAGCAAGAGGACGAGAGGAGAGCAGAAAACAGGCGCCCACTCTCTGACCTGAGCCAACGAGAAGCCCAGGCCATCCAATCCAACGCCATGCCAGGCTAGCCCAGGCACCTCACCTCGAAAGAAATCAGCGACAACTCCACTGCTAGGAAACCTAGGGAACCCCCCGGTCCCCGGCCACAGGCATGGAAGCGCTACAGAAACAAGCGAAGGGACCTAACAGCACACGCCAACCAGGAGCCGACTTTTCAATTTGGGCTGTCAGCCCGACTTCCAGAGGGTCTGGGCCAGACCAAGACCAGCCGGATGCAGTAGGTACTGTAAGGAGTGTCCGACCTCTAATGGAAGGCTCGAGGTTCAGCACTGTCGCTGCCGAACATACAAACTCACCACAACATCAAACCTCAACCTCAATGGTACTATCATGGTACTATCCGTATCATCATATATTATATTATGCCAAGTTTCAAGACCCTGAAGACACTGTACAAAGTTTGATTTAGGAATCGTCTTTTCCGTACAGAATAATAAATCAACTTGAGTTCGGATCCTCCTGCAACCCATCTCATGAGTCTCTCTCGCAGCTTTAGTTCCCCGACCTTGAGTCAATCCGATTGTTTGTTTCTCTCACAAACTCACAAACATAAGGAAGCGCATCCAATCCAACCTCGAGTCGCAGGTCAAGAGACAAAAAGGGATAAAAAGTTTATTGCCAGCGAGTGACGCTCCAAGATATCACCTGCACAATGTAAATAGGCTTGACATGCAGCCATTGACGTAAACTTATCGGTGAGCACTGAGCAGTGGTTTCAAAAGTCATGCATGCTTCTTGAACTTCATAACATATTCTTCCTCGACATGAGACATCCTTGATTTGGCTTCAGAACTGACCACTTGCTCAACTATGTATAACCAGCTTCCGCTTTGACAATAAGCGCTTCGCGATATTATCTCATCCTACGATATCCGTACAATACCTACCGCTACGGGCGCGCGTCTGTGCCCTCGCAGAATCTCCCCAATGAATGAATGAATGGACTTGACTCGGCGCTGTCCGCTAGACAGTGGGGTTCTCGGAATACCCCAACGGCAGAGCCGGGGTACAAAACTTTACCTTGCCCGGCGGGCAATTTCCCAGCCTCTCGTGAGGTACTTCTCCGTACCTTGCCTTAATATTGGCCATCCGTCCGTCGTCTGGTCTGTGATTCGATCGACATGGGTTTGAAAGTTGAGATTCAAGGTTCTTGTCGGCGAGAATCTACTTCTGGCCTTTATCACGCAAGGCCCTGCAGCCGGTCAATAGACGACGTCCAATTTCGAGCATGGCCCCATCATTTGAGGGTCGAATAGCAAATAGATCGACGAGCTGTGCATGGGGACAGCTTGTGCATCCTTGTGTAAGGTATTTGTTAGATGCACTAACTCACTTTTAGAAGCTAAGATATATATCTTTTTCCTTATTTTTAACTATAATAAAATAGGAAAATAAATAATAAATAAAGAAATTTATTTCTAAAATAATATCTATTTATTTCTATACTTATATTCTTAATATTT
>JABCJZ010000373.1:0-115020 GCA_013184445.1 Fusarium sp. NRRL 53497 | reverse complement strand
TTCTTTATTAATGTTCAGGGCTTGATGTCTCTGGTGCCCACAAAACTCAGAATAACAAGCTGGTAATTCCCAGAATCTATCAAAGAAGACTAGGGCTACCTAGCTACAGACGGATTCGTTGGCAAATAACTTAACGGCGACTTCAGGTGTAAAAGTATGGAGGGGCTGTACGATGAATACGTCGATTAGTAACAACTATCCCTTCAACTGTCAGGAGGCTCTTATCCGTGCATTTATTCATCTCCCGAAATAGCCACTATACCTCGCATACTATATAGACACAGGTATCTGCAATCAGCTGCTCTAAAACTAGTATTGAGGATGTTATTGAAATGGCAAAGATGCAGATATTCAATGCTTGGCTACATTACGACTTGCGAGCGAATCTAACTATTCGCCCCACTGCACCTTGAATTCGTCAAATTCAACCTTCAATGAACCTTCAGCATTCTTATCCGGCCTCGCAGCCAGAGCGCAGATGTCCAAGACCCAATCATCTTCATCCTCATTGCAAAAGATCCAGCAAATCTCCCTCAGAGGCAGCCGTTCCTTGATATTCCCCTCATTATCCAGAACGAGCTGATGCACCCAAACATTGCCACCCCCAACACCGCCTTCCCGGAAGACTTCAAGAGTAATTTTCTGTGACTCACTCATCGTCACGGGGTAGAGGCTCATATCGGCGAACCGGTCGCACGAGACGGTGCTCAAGTGAGGCTTTCCATTGTAGAGCTCGATACCCGTTTTCATCCACTTGCTGTGGGGAGCTGCTGTGTCCGATACCCGGCGTGGCACAAGAAGCAGGCCAGATTGGTCATAGAGGTTCTCCCATTTGGCCGAGAAGGTGGCACGAACAGAGATAAAGGATTTGAGAGGCCCTGAGATAGTATGGACATTGGGGACTGAGACGTGCATGTAAGCATGAGACGCGACTAAGGGATTATGACCTGGTTTGACTTACTATTCCACGCGTTATGCCCAGGCATTCGCCAGATGTCAGTGTCTGGTCCTGCCTCGATAGTAAACGGCGGAGTGAGCTGGTTTGGATCGGCAGACATTTTCAGTGCGAAATGAAGGTAATTGCTATGTTGCTAATTTTTCTCGATGTTCTTTGGATTCAAAGTCTTCCTTTGCGCAGGTATGTTGTAAATGTGAAAGAAGCAGGCTCCGGACAGCAGACCTGCGTTTTATCTACTGGTCGGACTGTTGGTTACCTAAGCAAGATGAGGGGAATACAGACGTGGATCATCATTCCATTAAGGGCAGGGTAAGCTTGTACGTTAGTGTTGCGTGGGTAGTGGCACTACAAATGGGTCAATCCCACCATCTAACGCATCCTTTTGTGGTCCGCTAAAGACGCGGGAGCTAGAACGGCCCGGCTTGCTAACTATCCGATACCTCTTGCTCCACCCTGCCGTATATAAAGTAAGAAGCGGGGATTTTAAACTTCAAATAAAGGCCTACAGGGTATATGCTTGGCAGTGTAAATTTTTATTGTAAAGTTATAAATCTCAGTATCAAGATAGGTGCCAAATTGCAAAATGAAAGAATTGTTATTTCAGTCTAGTATATTTCTATAATATTTCTGTCTAGCATGTGTTCTATTTTTCGATAAAGACAGACAGACAGAGTCCTTGCATATTTCCCCGATAATGTAAAATGAATGATAGCGATCCAAATGTTGCTCAGTCCAAGTATCACAGCTCACCCTTAGCTCTAACCTCGTCAAACACGCTGTCGACAACTCTAGCAGCGCGGTACACAATCTCCTCCACATCCGGGGGCGTGACGGTAAAGGGAGGTGCCAGCAAGAAGTGGTCTCCATTCCATCCGTCAGCACAGCCGGTCGACGAGAAAAGACAGACATCATAACCCTTCTCAAGGCCGCGAAGTCGCATACGGCGGGCGAGGTTTAGCTTTGGGTCCATAGGCTGCTTGGTAGCTTTGTCGGCCACAAACTCGATGCACCAGAACATACCACGACCGCGCACTTGGCCAACGTGGGGATGATCGTCAAAGGCCTTGTGAAGAAGGTAGCCAAGCAAAATACCCATGAGGCGTGCATTGCGGACAAGGTCGTCGTCCCGGATAATACGTTGGACCTCGAGAGCGGCGACAACGTTGAGAGGGTGACACTGGTATGTCTGACCGTGCTGGAAGGACGCGCTGCCTTGCTTCAGGCCCTCAATAACGTTCTCATGGATGAGTAGAGCTGAAATGGTGCCGTAACCCGCAGCTAGGCCCTTGCCCACGGCCTGGATATCAGGGACTACACCATCGTGCTGCCAGGCGTGCATGTACCCAGTTCGGCCAAGTCCGCACATAACCTCGTCGAAGATAATCAGGGCTCCGTGGCGATGACAGACAGCCTTCATAGCCGCCAGGTATCCGGGCAAAGCGGTCACACAGCCAAGAGCCTGGGTAGAAGAGTCGAAGTTAGTAGTTATTCTTAGCCTGGATATCTGCTAGGACTTACAGTTCCAACCATAGGCTCAAGGATAAAGGCGCACACATTCTCGGGGCCAACTCGCTGGAACTCAGCTTCCAGCTCTTCTGCGAGTCTGATGACGTACTCCCTCTCGGTCTCGCCCTCTCTGAGATCCCTGTAAGGGTGGCAAGGAGAGACATGGCTGGCGTTGTTGGCCAGGACATCGAGGAAAGGCTCCTTTCGTGCCTTCAGGTCGCCAACTGACAGTGCTCCTAGGGTACATCCGTGCCAAGAGCTCTGTCTAGCAATGAATTGTGAGCGAGGGGCATGAGGGTCCTTCTCGAGGAAGTATTGTCGAGCAAGCTTCATGGCAGTTTCGACAGCCTCAGAACCTATTCTATCGTTAGACAATGTCTTACCGAACTGAGCAGTTCCTGCACGGGGGGACGGGAGAGTATTCACCAGAGCCAAGAAAGCACGCCCTCGACAATTGACCTCCAGTTGACTCAACGAGGATATCGGCGAGCTCATGAGAAGGGCTGTTCTGGAAGTAGCCGGGGTGAGCATATGTGAACTTGTTCAGCTGCTTGATAATGGCGTTCTTGACTCTCGTGTTGTTGTGGCCGATGGCAGAGACAGCAGCTCCGCCAGTAGAGTCAATGATCTTTTGGCCATTCTTGAGCGTAAAGTAAAGTCCATCGGCTGACTCGACAGTCGGTGCCCCAGAAGGATAGACGCTCTGATAGAACAGAGCGTCCTCTGAGACCTTAGGTTCATCGATAAGAGGTCCAAGGGAGCCCATTGTGATGAAAGATCAGAGTTGAAGGAGTAATGTGATTTGAAAAGAGTTGGTATTTGAGATCTAGGGGTCAAGAGTGAAGGAGAAGTGTGTATCTTGGTGAAGTGAGGAGATATCGAGATTGCTGGAGGGCGGTCTCCTAGTCTTGATATAGTTTTGCCTTTGAACTTGGTGACTTTGTGACAGCAAGCTTAAGTCCGAGATTATGCATCATAATTACTACTCTCGAGCATCTGTCCAGGAGACAACAAGTCATCTCGTCATTTCCTTCTCACGCAGGAGACTGACTTCCGCTCTCGCTCCTGCACAAACAGGCAGAACCTCAGACATAGCCTTGACCTTCCAACTTACGCTACATCGCCAGAGGCGAAATGGTGATAGGACTTTTGTCCTGGCCTCCAGTGGGGGCAACCTACATGACAGAAACAACCAAGAAAATTATAATCCCACGGCTGTGGAGTCCGCTTTCGCTGCCCGATGGCGACTGAGACAAAGAAACTTGGCAATTTCTTGTCTCGTCAGTAGTGATGCAACGCTATGCTTACGCAGGAATATGGCTCAGGCCGTAGAGGGAGATTATCAAATACCGAGATGCAGGTGTCACATACGAAAATGACATGTGCTCTGCAGTCCGGACAGATTACTATTGGGGTTGATGCATGTCGCCAGATCTGGGTGAACCTTTATTGGCTTAGCCTTGTATCTAGAGTATAACCAGGGCTCAGATGTATCTTGTCTACATTATGCATAAAATGGGTTACAGCCTTATGGGGCTTCCCCCACTGCAACGTCGTGCACGACCGGGGTAAGGAACGGTACGGTCCATAACTATGCGCACTGTCTGGGGCATGTTCGTCAGCATCATCAAACAAGGTTAAACGACTCGGATTTAATCTACCATTCACGTGCTTTCGCTGCCCTCTCCGGCCATCCCCGAGGCTTACTCTAGCGCGGATGCCGAATCCTCCCGTGAATCCTACCGTCAAGGTGGCTGCAACACGGATGCCGAACCCTACCTAGAAGCTTGTTGCAGGATTGCATCGCGGATGCCAAGCCCTGTCCCGACTAACGCTGCGAGAATGTTCTAAGACGCCGCTTACATGGTATCCATCGTATTACGAGATAATATTCTAGATACCCCAGCAGTGACACAATAATCCACTTCTGTGCTCGTACTGATGTCTCAGATAGGCAAGCATGGAGAAAACAAGAAAGCTTGAAGTGTCCTGCCAAGGTATCACAAACGGTGGAGATCCACTTTCCACGATAGGCAATTCATTCTGATTACTCATGCACCTCGTCTTTATCACTAGAGGTCTCTGTTGTAAACTGGCCATCATCAGCCAAAGCCACCTTCAACACTTTCATGCATTGCTCGATATTGAAAGCTTCTCGACGCCATGACAAGTACCAATTTGACAACAGATGGGCGAAACGCCGAGGCAGTCGATCTGCAGTCTATTCCTCATCTCTCTCGTAGTGATGCGGTAGACAACAGACAACCCCTTGATATAGGGCCACAAGAAGCCATAGAGAGCTCGGCTACTGCTTCTTCTCAAGAAACACTTGCTCCGCACAAGTGGAATTACCCCCCCATCAACAGGTATCGTACAATTGCCACGTTCTGGTCCTTTCTCGTTGTAGGAATGAACGATGGATCTTACGGCGTAAGTTTCCAGTGTTATGAATAGGACTAGGCTCATTACTAACCACCTCGCTACAGGCTTTAGTACCTCTGGTAGATACATCTCGCTACTCTTCTCTTGTGATTCCAAGGTTGCTTACAATATATTCCAGTTAGAGTCCTATTACGATAAGAACCATACTGTTGTATCCCTTGTCTTCCTTACGCCTTTTGTTGGCTATGCCATAGCCTCTGCCATCAACAACCTCATGCATGTGCATTTTGGTCAAAGAGGTGTAGCGTTGCTTGCTCCTGTGTGCCATATCGTACCTTATCTGATCTTCTGCTTTCATCCTCCGTATCCCGTCATGGTATGTTTTATTCCCCTCAGCTTGATACTCATGCAGCTCATACTAAACTATCCAGGTTGCCCTGTACATTCTGGTAGGCATGGGTAATGGACTTGCCGATGCCGCCTGGTGTTCCTTTATAGGGCAAATGGTCAACTCGCACGAGATGTCAGGTATCTTGCAGGCATGTTACGCGTTTGGAGCCACCATCGCTCCCCTCATAGCCACTGGCCTTTCTTCAGATGGCTTCCCTGGTTGGTATGCATTCTTCTATGTCATGACAGCAGCATCAGTAGTTGAACTTGTCGCCTTGACATCCACGTTCTGGACTCAGACAGGAGCCGTATACTTGGCCGAGACGCCCACTGCCTCTGGCACCAAGTCTGGCCGAACTCGCCAAGTATTGAAGAACAAGCTATCATGGATATTCGCTCTCTTTGTCTTTGGGTACTGTGGCGCTGAAGGTAAGTTCTCTGGCCGCAATATATGTCAATCTGACTAATCATTCAATAAAGTTGCCCTTGGTGGATGGGTAGTTGTCTTTATGCAACAGAGACGTAACGCTACTGCTGTAGTCGGCAGTTCCGTAGCTACCGGTTTCTGGGGTGGAATGACAGTTGGCCGCCTGTTCTTATCCCTAATCACAGTTCGTCTCGGAGAGTTCTGGGCTATGTTCTTATATCTGGGTGTTACTATTGTCATGGAGCTAGTCTTTTGGCTGGTACCAAACCTAGTCGTGAGTGCAGTAGCGGCAGCGATAATTGGTATTGCAATGGGTAAGTCTCCACTATACCTGATACACAAGAACATAGCTAATATAAGGGGACCAGGGCCAATGTATCCTGTAGCAGTGGTTCTCATCACGAAAATCATGCCCCGTTCTCTTCATGTCGGGACCATTGGATTTGCTGCCTCGTTTGGTGGGTCTGGCGGAGCCATCCTGCCTTTTGCAGTTGGCGCTATCGCGGAGGCCAAGGGTGTACAGACGCTTCAGCCCATTGTCCTCGCGATATGTGTTGCACTAGGGTGCTTATGGTTACTACTGCCTCGCCAGCCAAAGGAGAAAAAGGGCACAAGCGGTGATGCGAGCCCTACGCAAAGTGATAATGTTTGAGGGATGAGAAACAGCGTTGTAAATAGAAAGAGAAAATAGTATTAAAAGAAAAGATTGGGATATATATTTCGACGAAAGAAATGCTTAGGTTTGTGTTATCTGTGATGTGAATAAAGTACTTGTAAGAGAACAGATATTATGTGAACGTCCCTTCCTCACTTAATCTCATAACCTTATCAAGATATATTTCTCATAACTTCTTTCTCACACTTCGTGGTACTAATTTAATGTGGTCCGTGACCGATATATATATATGAAGACATAACAGCATAATTTTGCTTGCAGATAAAATAGTCAGAAACACACACTTATGTCAATTTCTCTTCAATCTAAAACTATTCTCTCCTTCCTAATCTTCCTAGACCAGAAAATATAGCCTAAGCCGAACCATTCTCAATCTTCTCCAGAAGAGTTGGAAACTCATCCCAGCTATTCATAACCAGGCTACACCCTGCCTTTTTCAGGACTTCACACAGCGTCTCAGCCTCTTCGATAGTCTCGCACGCGCCTGTATAGCCAATTGTGACGATGCCCGCACGGTTAGCAGAGGTAGCGCCCGACCGGCTGTCCTCAACTGCAATACACTCGCTGGCTTTTTTACCCATCACTTTAAGCGCGTGGAGGTAGACAGCTGGATCAGGCTTAGACGTAGGTGTAGGCAGTGAGTCCGCAGCGCTGAAAACGTCCGCTGGGTCAAAGAAGCCGGCCTGTCCAGCCTTGTCAAGAGACGCACGTACTCGACGCAGCGCTGATGAGGATACAACGGCCAGATGATAGTGCCCTTGGAGACGCTCCAGTACAGCATTGGCTCCCTCGCATGGCTCCAGCTTTTGCATCAGCTTGGAGATGACACGGTCGTCTTCCATGCTGGCGTAGTGCTCCAATTCCTTGTCAGAAATATTGCATGAGACATCATACTTGGCTTCAAGCGAGCGTATCTAGTAACCTTGACTCAGCAAATTATTCATGTCTAGATTGCAGATGCAGTCACATACCATGGTTTGGAAGTTCTGTCCCACAAACTCGCGCTGCAAAAAGCGGCCTGTGAAATGGAGGTCGACATTGCGGCTGGCCAGGATCTCGTTGGTAAGATCCGCACTTGCCTCAAATGCGAGAGCCTCAGACTGGACAAGGGTATTGTCACAGTCGAGAAGGAGGGTAGAGATCTTCTATCAATGCCATGTTAGCAACACAGAGTAGAGTGAAAGCTCTGATAACTCAGGACACGCACAGTTCCAGAGTGTGATCCCATGTTGGCAGGATGTTTTCTTGTGTAGCTTGATTGCGAGGAACCTTTGCTGAAAATGGACGATCTGGAGAGATTGGAGAACTAAATGCTTGAAGAAAACTCTTCTTCCCCAAATCTCCAAATGTAACACATCACATGCTTACGTGTTGTCTTCCGATGACGGCAGTCAGAATTGAAGTATGCCGAAATGCAGTTAGAGAGTCTTTCGTATTTCCTCTTTTCCCTTTTCCCATTTACTGTGCTTAAGCAGGTTTTTTTCTTCCTCGTTGCTGCACGTCAGAAATCTCCACTTACTTAGATCCTTCCGGTTTGAGCATGGTATAGTACCCCTGCATGGACAAGGCACTCCCAGCTGCTAGATGTGCAGATTTGCTTACCTGTCTGCCGAAAGGGTGTCAGCGGGAATGCAAGCCAAGGTACATATGCCGCATTCAAAATTGAAGCATCAATCCCCCCGCGCAATACTAAACATACCTCTGCGGGGCCCCTACCATGTAAGCACGTATTTAGGTGCGACAAGGGTTAGATCCTCTACTGTGCGGGAGCGTTTGCCCCTGTGCCGTGGACTATGTCAGCGCTAATGCATACTATAGTCCGCATGCCGTACGCTAAGCTGAGTCTTGAATTCTTTACGTAGTGAGATACACATCAGCCCGCGCGGCGCTTAGTCTAGGATCACATACCTAGCTGATGTAAGGATTAGGTTTGCGGAAATGCAATATGCCACGTTGCTTTCGCCTTAGGATTACCTTCCTATAGGATGATAGTAAAGTGGGCGGGATGGATTTTAGGTTCTGCCTGGTATACATGTCTCTATAGTACTATTAATACAAAAGTTCTGCACGGTGTTTATTACATGGATTATGTCCCCGCGTCTTACAGTTACAGCATATGCAACTATAGATATATATCTCGTCAGGGGCGTGACGGATGTAACCAAACTCCGGATTACGCAATTGCAATTATATCCACCCGGTATGTCGGACCTTGACCGATATGGATCCGTGATCCTTTGTTGCCTCACTTCCTGGTTTCCAAGGAGGTTGGAGATATTCGAAGGTTGAAACATCGGACACTGAAGGAATGTTCTAGTTTTGGTCAGGTTATTTTGCGTGAATGGATTCGCATTAGCTGCCTACGCTAACTGGGGTAATCCTACCCCTAAACACAAGTTATCTTGCAGTGCGTAGCTCAGTCAGATTATAATAAGGTCTATAAGAACAAGCTGTTCACGACGGAAAGTAAAGAGTTCACTCACGCCTTACTCCATCATCCTTCATACTCTTATATCTCACAGCCTGTCTTCAAGATGTTGTGCAGTGCGGTTTTAGTGACTCTTTTCTCACTGGTCCCATCGACCTTTGCACTGCAAGACACTGGCCCTACACTCAACCGCGAGTATGACTTCATCATTGTGGGCGGTAAGTACTGTTGAGTTCTCTTGAACTGAGGTCTCAGCTTACTCTAACACGGCGTTTACAGGTGGGACTACGGGTCTTATCCTGGCAGACCGGCTGAGCGAATCTGGCAAACAAAAGGTACTGGTCTTGGAAGCTGGACCTGATCCCAACGTTGTTGCTATGCATGAAGCGCCTGGTGCCGTTGAATACATAGCTGGTAAGTCAGGAAGGACTATCTCCTTATTATATCTCACGTTATACCGTCAGCCTTGCGTCTCTGTATGGGTGGGGCGTTAGAGACCAACACTCTTGGCAGTCTGACATACCAAGAGCAAACTGCGGTGACCCCGCGGT
Organism: Fusarium sp. NRRL 53497; assembly: GCA_013184445.1. Classification (NCBI taxonomy): domain Eukaryota; kingdom Fungi; phylum Ascomycota; class Sordariomycetes; order Hypocreales; family Nectriaceae; genus Fusarium; species Fusarium sp. NRRL 53497. The sequence continues at coordinate 105,702 of JABCJZ010000373.1, read as the reverse complement.
TCTCTCGTTCTGTGTAACAAGTGTACAAAATTGTATCAGCTTACACTGCTGACTGGTGACTACAGGCACGGCGATCGACTGGAACTTCTACACGGAACCCCAACAAGGTCTCAATGGCCGGAAGTTGGCCTATCACCGTAAGGACAAAATACTATCAGTACATGGGAATGTCGCTAAGTCTCATAGGTGGACGTGGTCTTGGTGGCAGTAGCATTCTCAACGGTCTCTACTATGGTCGAGGCTCCGCTGATGTTTATGACCACTGGGTGAAGCTCGGAAACCCTGGCTGGAGCTGGGAAGAGGTGTACCCAGCATTCATCAAGGTAGGCGTACTAGTCACGCTTCCAGACTCTTCTCTGATTATATCCATAGGCTACCCACTTCAATGCCCCCAACAACGGAACTGATTACAACCAAAAGTATCAGACTTGGGATCCCTCTGCGTATTCCAATGGTCCACTAGAGATAGGCTACCAGGGATTCGTTCCTCCCTCAAGTGTTGCTTTCATCGATGCTTGTGCGGCAGTCGATATCCCCATAGTTGAAGACCTCAACACCGGAAGGAATGTTGGTGTCAAGCAAGGTACTGCTACTCTTACCCCGAAATATCGACGCAGCTCGGCCTACGACTATTACAAAGCCACTGCCAAACGGCCCAATGTCCACATTCTCCACAATGCACCTGTCCAGCAAATCACATTTTCGACAAATAGTACTGGAACCCCTGTGGCGACTGGTGTTGTGTTCATCGATCACTCCAAAGGCCGAACCCGAACCGTTACAGCCTCCAAGGAGGTCATCGTCACTCTGGGTACTTTTCAGTCTCCCCAAATGTTGATGGTTTCAGTAAGTAGACTTCACAAGATGCCCAGACAAATGACAGGAAGCTGACAATGGTTAGGGTATTGGTCCAGCAGCCACGCTGGATGCTTTTGATATTGAGCCGGTTGTGATCAACGAAAACGTTGGGCAGCAGTAAGATACAAGACAACGATGCAGGCTAAGAACATCATTTCTAACAGCTTTATAGCATGAATGATCACAACGTGTTCAGCATCTCAGCTACGGTGATACCCGAAGCTTCAACTCACCAATTGATGTTTAACTCGACTGCCGTCGAAGCTTCACAGGAGGAATACTACACCACTGGCAAGGGCATTTACACGGCTCCAGGAGGCATTACCAACGGCTTCCAAGAGCTATCCCACGAAGAGCTCGAGAAAATTGGTGCTAAAGCTGTCATCGATGCTGGCCTCACCAATCGGTCCACTGTCGAATTTCTCTTCGAATCCTTCTTCTACCCCAACAGTCCGGGTCCAACCTACGAGCCATCAGCAGAGAAGTCATACATCTCCATCTCCGTCTCAAGCATGGTTGCCCTGTCCAAGGGTAACATCACCATCCAGTCCAGTGGCATGTCTGATGCTCCTCTCATCAACCCCAACGTAAGTTACCACTTGGTATGTTTATCCATCTGTTGCTAATTATTCTCTTGCAGTATCTCACTCACCCTGCTGATCGCGCTATTGCTATCAACGCGTTCCGAGACGCACGCAAGATCTTGGCACATGCGGCGTTTGCCAACCTGACAGTTGGGCCTGACCACGGTGAGGTGGCTCCTGGTGTCTCCAACATCGCTTCAGATGATGACGACGCAATCTTTGAGTACATCAAGGCTACTACAGTTCCAAACTGGCATGCTAGTGGAACGAACCGCATGCTGCCACTCGAGGACGGTGGTGTTGTTGACTCCCGGCTTCGCGTCTACGGTGTCAAGGGTCTCAGAGTTATCGACAGTAGTATCATGCCTACAGTTCCGGATGTGAACATCGCTGGGCCTGTATATATGCTAGGTGAGCATGGAGCAACCATAATCAAGGAGGATTGGAAGATTTGAGGAAACCTCATACATAGCCTGATCTAGTGCTTGAATACCGAGGCATTTCATAAACACGCTTGACTCTTTTTTGACCATGTTGATAATTGTGAGTGTGTCGGACTGTTGAGTCATGAGATATAATGTCTAAGATATGATAAAGATGAGTTATTTGCGGTCGCACCTTATGGCGAATGCTAGTCTTGTCACTTATACGTACTGAGCCTGTTAACTACCGAGTAGAGCCTTTCTCCAAAGTGCTTGATCGATCTAAGATCAGACAAAGAAATGTATAATGAACAATAGACGACTCGAAATGAAGGGTATTGCTTTCTCTCCTCATGTAGGCTACAGAACAGTTCCACCATTTACATTATCATCTATTCTATCTGGAGCTCCCAATTGTCATAGCCTCAGGCAGAGCGGTCAACCAACTTAACAACCTTTCGCCCTGTCTTACTCAATTCAAACTCGCTGATCTCACGCACAAAGGTAGTCTTGAACTTATGCTCGTTGGGTGGATAGATGACGAAGAATTGGCTCATGCGATCAAGCACAGCTTGTCGTAGCGGTGCTTCCTGGGAGCATAGCACACGGATTTCGAGCAAGACCTCCAGAGATGGCTCCATTTTATCAAGAATAACTTGCCATTGAAGAACTCCAAGCTTTTCATCAGACAGCAAAGTCTCCAGATTGGTGAACTGGTGGTCATCCCCATCCCACGAGAAGCTAAGCCGTCGATCGCGTCCTTGCAATCGGAGAATACGGAGATAGGGCCAGTCTGCTGAATGGATGATAGAGCGGGCTTGCTCGGGAAGAGGATGTAGTGATCCGACATCGCCTCTGAGATCAGCTAATATCATATAGAGCCTCTAGTCCTTTGGGCGCACCTAAAAGGAGTGATTTGATACTTGATTCATTCTATGATGTTGCTTGGCAGAGTTGCTTGACCTGGAACGCTGCCCACTCAAACATCCCTTCGCTCTTCTCACAGAATACTAACTTGATTTTTCGCCGAAGGTCAAAAGACAAGCTGCCCCATCGTAAGTCCTGGGATAGCTTATGGCGGACAAATATATCGATATCGGACTGGTTATCTGTATTGAGAATCGTGATGACTGGCTCTTTTACGAAATACCGATAGATGCCATCATCGGGCCGACTAGATACAAAGACACGAACCCCATTGTTTGCGTTGACCAGCTGTGAAATTGCTTCTAACAGCTCCCAACGCGAGTCTCTGTCACAGTCGTCGAGGGCATCCAGAATTATGCTCATTCGGGAATAATCTTTCGTCAACATACCAATTAAATGTTAACAAGTGGGAGTATCAAAGGTGGTGCCATTTGCCTCGAGCTTGTCTGGCACCCCTCGCAGAGCCCGATGTATTGTTCCACTTCTGTTTTGTTTGGCAGTGGTTGAGATTTGACGCAGGATGCTTCGCAGAACATCCTGTGGCTCTCTTCTGGTCCCCTCGTCTCGCTTGCAGTAGAAATAAGCAACGGCATCGTCGTCTTTCGCGTTGTCGATGCAGGAATCAATGACCTTTGAGATCAGAAATGTCTTACCAGCACCGGCTAGAATCCTTTAGCATCGAACTTGAACGAAGCAAGATAGTGTACGTACCGTTTCCAAATAAGACTGTCACCCTTGAGTATCCTTCCACCCACTCTTTAAATGTCTCTTTTTGCAATATCCACTCATATATGCCCTCTATCCGCTTTCTCTTTATCTTTTCATGGTATTTCCGGAATAGAAGTCTAGATATCTTCCCTAACGTGCGTATACGTTCCTGGGTGTCAATCTATACCAGGACCTTCAGGACGTGGTCATCGAGATCGGTAACAGATGCCTGCAGCTCTTCTAACAGGCCGATAAATTTGCTGGATGAGTTTTGCCTCTCTATTCTATTACATTCTTCACTGCATTCAATGACCCGTTGTTGTTGCGTCTTTAGCCCATCTAGCAGGTTTGTCGGTTTGGCGAACTTTAGTAGTACTCTAAACTTCTGCTTTGCCTTCTTGTTCTTAAAGCTGAGTAGCAGTACTTAAGTGCTTCCAGTATTGACGAGTAGAGCTTCACTAGCTCTTGTTGTAGGGTTTCCAGGCTGATTTCGCCTCATCCTTTAGATTTATGTGTTTGTTCTATTCCCATGGTGTCCAGTGTGTAGACCAGTTCAAGGACCTGTCCGGAAAAGATAAAATGTGGGATTAATGAGAGAAGTTTAAATAGGCTGTCCGCGTGCTCCTTCTCGGCCACTAACTATAGCCTATATAAATAGTCAGGTGCAATATTCACTTGCAGAAACTGAAGCTTGTAATTACCAGTAGGACGAAGCGAAACGCGGCCCAAGGGAGTGCAGCGTGCACAGGGTCAAAGTGGACATGACATCGCCGATACCTTTAAACTTGTCCAGCCAATGGACCATTCTGTCAAAATACTTTCTTAAATCCCATTTGTGGTTCGCAATCTTGATTATAAAGAGGCGACGCGTTTTCTCCAACTCGGCTTGTTTTCGTTTGGCATGACCGATGAGTTTGTCAATCTGTTGAATTTCCTGAGCGTCCTTCTCGACGCTTTCAAGCCACTCGCCGACATTAACCGGAATCGATCTTCGAGCTCCGTCCATAAGCGCGATGTATTAGCTACCATAGTCGTGCAATTAATATGTTATTATTCTTACAGATAGAGGGGGAGGAAGTGTCTGAGGTATAGGTAAAGGAAAATAGTCTAATAATTAGTATGATGTGACCCTCAGGACTGCAGGGTTAGTCAGCTGTTATCTTTTTGTTTGTTCATAGTCTTTCTGCATACAGAGGAAGGGATCAAAAGTTCTTGCCCAAGAGGACTTACGCCACAATTGACTACCCTTGTCAGATACTTTAAGGTACAAGAGCTTGAAGAGTTATAGAAGGGTACCTCTATATCTATCTTATAGCTTAAAGGCTTTAGAAGTAGCTGGCCAGTATATTATAGCGGTATATCCCCTATAGCGAGATGATGATCAGCGTGTAATCTTAATGCTAAAGTATTGCTTGTATCTGTGGCTAGATAGGTCGCTTAGCCACAGTCCTCTTAGGCAAGAACTTTTGATCCCTTCCTCCGTAGACACATGTTTGTCACTGGTTAGAAAAACCCCATTTTCGCCTCCACCTGCCTCCCGCAAGGCGTTTAGTTCTCTATCCCATAAGAACGATTTTATCTAATAGGAGTTTATACTTATGCATTTAAGTGAGGCAAAATGCAAGTGTTGATAAGAATGAAAGTTTATAAATTTTATTTGTTTTAATAGATCTAGAAACTCTGTCGATAATATTAATAAATAAACGGGCCACCCTACGCGCGCTCAAGATGCACTGTATTATAGACCAAAACTAGGTAGGATCTGCAATCCGCGCCTACGGCATGCGTGTGATGATGGTCCTACCCCGCACTCAAATCAGGAATCATCAGATGGTTGGGCCCAAAGAACTGACTATAGATTGCGGTTCGTGCCTGACCAGTGTACTTGCAAGACCTAACCAAGGAAGCATCAATCTCGACTTTCGATGCCTCGTCAGCCATGCGAAGCCTGGCGTTTGGTGATAATGCAAACAGATGTCAGCCAGGGAATATGTTATTCAAGCCAAAAAGCCTTTAGTGGCAAAGCTTTGTGATAGCTTGTCTGAACTAAAAGATTCTTAGGCTTTGTCGAGTCCCTTTGGCGCCAGGAATTGGGACAGCTTAATGAGTGTTTAATAGCTGTACATAACAGACCTAATTATATCCAGCGATAATTAATATTTAATAGTTACACAACTAGCATAGCAATAAACTGGTGAAATTTATAAACCCCTTTGCACCCACCGCGAATATTAATAAGGAAAGTGCAGATCCTGTGAATCAGTAGTGCTACATTAAGCTTTAACTAAATAACAATTGGAATAGCGCTTAATCCTGCTATCTATCATATGTTTAGGTCTTATCTATAAGCGAGAAAGTTGATATTTTAGGCAAATCTGGCTCAGTATGATCTATCAATATTAACTTTAGTGTGCCAATAGTTACACGCCTCACAAATAGTTTTATTACGCTTGACCTTTTTTCAAATGCTGTTCGTTGGTCTATTGGTATGCAAATGGATTCCAGACCCAGTGGCGCATACCTAGTTCTAAAAGTGGTCTGATAATAGATATGTGGAATCTGCAGCTGAAAGCTGAATATTTTCAGCCCCAAGCAGACCGACTCTTTACACAAAATCAATAGGTACAGTATTAAACATAAAGCTCTAGCTTTCCGTTATCATCATAAACCCATCTGCTGAGTTGTGAGTCCCACATTATTGTCCTCCTTCAAATACATACAAAGAATTTACTACTTGCATTTTGTTCATTATGGAAATCGTAGACATTTCTTCCCCGTATGAGGGAAAGGGTTGCAATCTATCCGATCCCAAGTTTTCCTACGACTTTATTATCTCAACTACCCAAGCTAGCATCAACTCTGATCTTTGCCTGTACCTGCACAACAACAGGCTGCCCTGCAGTTATTTCTGTTTTCTTTTGGTACGTGGCTCAACGTTGTATATGGATGCTGCCAAAACAGTTTGTCTCTGACCTTATTGTCCAGGATCCTGAAAACAGTAACGCAGTAGTTCCGATTACCTTGGAAAGCCTAGTCGCTGCAACCGGTGGTATCGATCCATTTCGGATTCCACACGGTACTTCGCAGGCAGACCCTCGTGTCAAGGCGCTGACCAAGGTCGGATTTGCGGTTGGTATCAAGATCCGCATGGGCCTGCCCCCAGGTGTAGAGCCCAAGGATCTCCATCCGATTCTGGAGCTCGGCGGTGACGACCCTGAGCTCGCGACTTTTAACATCCCGTTCTCCGACTTCCATGTCGTTCAGAACGAGCCATCTAGTGTCACTAGTCCCAATGGTGAATGGTTTGTCTGGAAACAGCCGCCCAGGCATCCATGGACTCTGAAGACATCTGTTAGCCTTGTTCATGCTACCCTCGACAATCAACTGAATAATTCAGCCCACTTCAATCAGAACCCGGCTAAGAAACAAAGACTATTGCACAAGCTCCAGAATATGTCCAGTGCTTTTAGCCTTCAGCAACTACTTGTCGACGTGGATAATGCAACAGTGCAGGGTGTACCTACCATTGAAGGCTTGAAGCCGGGCAGCCAGGCTCATCTGGTCATTTCTGGCCAACTCGGTAACATCTGGAAAGCTTTTGCAAAGAAATCTGTCTTGCCCCCAATCTCTGTGGTTGCCGTTCCTCAAGCATCACTGAGTCCTTCGCCGCTCGGGCTGACAAGCTTCTACATGCAAGTCAACCGCGTCAAGGACAGCAACGGAGTCGCCATTAAAAATCCTACCAAAGAACAGCTTTCTGCAACTAGCCTCGACTACCGGTGTGTTACTACTAGTGGTGCACCGCTTCCACCCCAGCCTTTCAGCTGGAATTGGGTTGACCCAACAGACATTGATTTCGAGAGTGGCGTTATAGCCATCAAGCGACACGTATTCGCCAAACACCTACTTGACGCTATCCTTCCCCAAGCTAAGAGATGCTGCATCACGACGGACCCCGTAGTGGGAACTCGAGTACTTGACAACAGAGGGAAACTCTGGGCAGGCTGGTCACTACCTACGATTGACAATCAGACACCCAAAACCCTCATTTCTCGCGGGGGAGATGTCTTGTTCTCAATTGTATATGATGCGAGTGACGATCCAGCGACGAGGTCGACCCGCGGTCAAGTCTTGTACTCAGACTATTGCGAATTGCAAGTTGTGCCTGAATATGGTTGCACCGTCTCCATCGTCGGCAACATGCTGCGAATTGACCAGTATGTGCGAGCCACCGTTAAGTTCAAAGTTTCAGGTGCAGTGTTTCTTATGAGCAGGTTGGATTCTTATGATGAGTCCTGCACTGCATTCTGTAATGCCATTCAGGATAGCTATGAGCTGTCAGTTGATCAGGTCGGCCGCCTACAAATTCAAGCTATAGCCAGCAAGCACACTTCGGACGTCGAATCTGGAAGTTTCAACAACATTGAGCCGTCGTTCCAGACCACTGACTTGTTGAACATAATACAAAGTGCTTGCAAGATACCTCAGTCTTTCGACCTCAGCTCCATCAATGCCGGCAGCTTGCAGAGCTTTGTCTTTCCAGGAGGAAAGGTATTTACCTACAAGGATGTGAGGTTCGCACCGAGCGGCGACCTCCTTTGCAGTCTGACATATGTGGATCCCGACGAAGCCATTACCTCTCCAGCAATGCTTAAGGTATGTCCATGATGAGTGTTTTGTTTTGTGGTCTGAGGTTACATGTAGATGCTAACCATTCTGGCAGATACCGGTGGCAGAAGTGGAGGAAGACGACCAGGCTCCAGCAGTTGTCCCTGTCCCTGTTCCTGTTCCAACTACTCCATCTACAGCCGCCAATCCTTCTGTTACAATGACCTTCTCGTCTGATATGATTCAGAACTATATCCCCGGAGAGATCATGAAACCTACTGGGAAGTTTGAGGCCCTACAAACTCAAGACGGCCACTCAGTGCTTTTCAGTTTAAGCGCTACAAATGTGCTACAGGCCATTGTAGAGCAGAGTGGAGCGACCTCAACAGGCTGGCAAGTGGTAGATATCTCATCTAACGTCCTTAGGTCTAACTTTGCCAATGACACAACTGCACTTGTCAAAACATTTGCTGTCAATCAAAGTGCCGTTGACGGGACTATCAGTCTGGCAATTGTTGTAACTTCTGGAGGAGCAGACTATCTGCTCTTATCTCTGTACAACAAAAACTCGATTCCTACATGGACACCGACAGCAACTTCGCCAAGCCTGGTCTGGAAATTAGTGCCTTTTGATGCACCATCAGCAGCAGCAGCCGTTTCTATTACTGATATCCTGTTCGCTGAGACAGATATCCATCATCAACAAAACATCATTGTTGATATCGACCGCTCAGCATCTGACGCGATCAAACAAATTTCTCGCTTCTATGTCGACCCACTCGCAACAGGCAATTGCTGGACCTCGCATGACGTACCAGTCGACATCCAAGACGGCATCTACCAAAGCTGCGTTGGAAGGTTCCGAGACGAGTACGTTGACGGTATATTTACATGTGGAGTATCTGGAAACTCAGGCCAGCTTGTGTACGTCCCAATCAGCAACGCCTTTGGCTCCGGGCCCCCAGCACCGCGCATCCTTAGCCTCCCTGAAGGTGTCAATGCCTCAGCGATAGCTACTACAAGGGCTTCCGATCTGTCGACCAACTTATTTGCTATTGGCGGACAGAGCCTATTCTTGTTTCCCGCCGGTAGTCGACCAGACCAGTCAGTTGCCACAAAGATCCTCAGCAACAGTATCTTTCAAGGCACAATGGAACTTTCAGCCATGGAGCATGCGGGTGTTACCACCATTTGGGGCAGAAACAGCAGTAACCGGATTTTCTACGTCTCGTGCCCCAACACACGACTTCTGACTGCGACATCATGGAGTGTTCCTCTTCCCCTCATGGCTGGCGTGGAGAGAATGTCGGCATATGTCAATCGTACAGGGTACAGCAACACCATTTTTGCCTCTGGAGGAGAGACACTGCGGAGATTTGTGCAAGCTACAGAAACAAGCGCCAAGCTCTGGCGTCAAGAAGCCATTATTACCCCACTACCGACTGCAAAGGCCCTCGCATTCAACTCATATACTACTACCATCCAACTGGCCAATGATAAGAAACTGCCAGCAAGCGATATCCAGGTCTCAATTACAGCAGATTCGCGAATCCCCGTCTATATCAATGGGCTCTACTACGTTCTAAGCCCGTCTCCTATCAACGTGTCCTCAGACAAGACTGGAATCCTCACTATCATTGAAAATGCGCAGAACACGCTCAACGGAACCAAGATAACCGTCATGTATCAAGGGAAGCCAACAGTTATCGACCCATCGGATAAGCATTTCCAGAAGATCACCTCCCTCAACACAGTAGACTCCCTAAGGGCCGCCCAAATACCCACCAATACCGTTGCAGGAGGTACACGTGGTCCCTCAACCACAGTCTCCCTGGTTGACCCATCTACATCCTCAGATGATATACAGAGTGCCGCCACTTCTCTGAGTAACCTCAACTCAGTCTATGGATCCCTCAAGTCGCCGAATGCTCCCCAACCAGCCCCTTCTCCCCCGGCTCCAAAACAAACATCTGTTCCAGAGGGCGCCAGTGCAAGCATCTTGGGGGATATTGCCGATGGCTTCGCGGACTTTGCCCACGCTACTGAGGCTGCTGCGGGAGATTTATATCATGCCCTCAAATCAGCGGCCGATGGTGTTGTTCGAATCGTCCAGGACGCGGCAAGTGGCCTATGGCATTTCGTAACCTCGATCGCGGGCAAGGTCTACCACGCTGTCCTCAGCACAGTTGAAGCAGTTGTTGGTGCCGTGGAATGGGTATTCAATGCTATCAAGACAGCTGTCCAGGATATAATCAACTTCCTCGAGTTCCTCCTAGCTTGGGACGATATTACCCGCACTAAGAATGTCATGTCGAATATTGCGCTGCAGTTTCTGCAAGGCCAGATCGATACACTCCCGGCAGCCAAGGCATTTCTCAACAAGGACATCAGTGGCTTGGAAGCCATGATAGGCCAGTGGACCGGAGACAACGACTGGACCACGCAGATTGGACAGTCGGTAACACAGCCCCTGTCAGCAAACGGTCATGACCCAGCATCAGGACAGACGTCGGGCTCACAGATGCTGTCGAACCACTACAAGAACAACGCTCATAGCTCGACCGTCGTTGACACCTCTGCAACAGCTGACGCAGTGGAGGAACTTATCGAGAACCTCGTGACTGCCCTTGACAACGAGGGGAATATTTTATCTGCGGCATATACCAACCTCAAAGACCTCGCTCAAAACTTCCATTCTATTCCTCTGGAAGATGCACTTAAGCAATTAATTGGAATTATTGCCGACGTCTTTCTCTCTAGCCTTAGCAATGTTGGGGATGCCATTCTCGATCTTCTATGCGCGCTCTCTAACACAGCCATGAACCTTCTCAACACCAAATTTCACATCCCTGTTATTTCAGACATCCTCAGTGATCTCGGTATAGGTGAACCTTCGCTGTTGGATCTTTTCTGTTGGATCGCTGCTGTCGCTTACACCGTGGTGTATAAGATCGCCAATGACAGTGCTCCATTCCCTGACAATGACGACGTCAATGCCCTTATTAAGGCGGAGAACTGGGATATCGTCCAAGCTCTGCTAGGTCAAGCACCGCCGCCGAAAGAGGAGCTATCGTATCTTTCACAGGCTGCCTCTTATTTCTGGTCTCAAGCTGAAACCACTCCAATCAGTGCCTCAACGAGGAAGACTGTATATATATCTATGCATGGTATTAGTGGCCTAGTAAAACTCCTGGGCACATTCGTCACCGCACTGGAAGCGGATGGTTCTTCGGACGACAAGCAGAACCCTTTCAGCAACCACAAGATGATCCTAGGGTATCTCGATGTGGCTTTGGATTGCGTCGCTAGCATTGCCGTACCCCAAGATCCCATGAAAAGCGACCTCCTTAAGGAAATGGCCACAATGCATACCGTCACGAAAGCGATATTAGGTTTCGCTGTCAAAAAGTTTGCGAAAACGAGCAGTTGCACCAAACTTCTTCCCGCGCTTGATGGCCGCGGCATGAAAGCTATAACAGATGTTGTTTTTGGGTACTGGGGCTTATTTATTTCCGCTGGACATCTGTACGAATTGAGTCATGAATCTGCGGATTCTAACCGGACAGCCGCGATTCTGATAGAGGTGAGCAGTATTTTGGGTCAGATGGGGGCAGTTGCCTATTGTGAGGCAGTCAACGATCCAGATCGAACCACCAGACAGGCCCCTATTCTGGTCTTGGGGGTAGTAGGCATGATCAATGCCGGGTTAGAGGTTTCGTTGATAGAAACTGTTTAGATAGCGTCTCTATAGTGCAGAAGATTCTGGGGGTAGTAGTCAAGTGACAAAGAATACAAAAGATCTCTCCGCTATTATCGAGGCTACTCTAGCGTCAGAAGCCGGTTGTAAGCTGAACTTTTCACGGGGCACTGAATTCTCTCAAAGTCATGTTACCATCGTACACCAAGATAGCCTATTAAAGGATGCTTAAAATTATCAAATCCAGAGGGGGTAGTCTGCCAAAAATTCAGGTTTCAAGCGTGCCAATACATCAAAGCCCCCTGCGATCACTGCGTTCGCTGCGATTATGGTCAACCCCACCACTACTCTTGACGTCTGATCCAACAGCCAAGAGAAATAACGCACACTATATTCTACTACCAGAGGATGTCAACAGCGCTGAGAACACCTAATCTTGACGTGCCAAACTGGACAACGCAATATCCGCCTACCGCTGAAGCAAATAGGAGAGCTATGCGGTAAGACATATTAATAATGGTATCAAAAGCCAAAAATTTGCCATTCAATATGCTCGATGCCATTCCCGTGTTGCAATACTGGCTATATATTGACGTTTAAAGAGCAACTCTGGGTATACCTCAATATTTGTGACATTGAGATCTAATACAGACCAGAGGTTAGTGTAAATAAGAGCGTCACTAGGTGTGAACACCATGAGCACCACGTAGATGAAACAGGTGGCATAACTGCACTTTGCTCAATTCATGCTGTGTTATTGGATCAGACATCCACAAGAGTCGTTGGACAGGTCTCTTCATTGACAGTCGTAACCATCACGCTGATTACTAAACAAAGGAAAAGATGACAAATAATAGATAATTAAAATATATATAACTTTGAAGGGTTTATTGCCTTAACTGGCAGATATAGGCTACCGCGCAAGACTCAGACCAATGGCCAATGGGGAAAGCAAGCTGACTCCAGACAAACATCTTAGATCATAATTTCTAAGTAACCAGGGCAATGTCGTAATCAGGGGTACTGTAAGTTCCACCAGAATACGAGGAAAGCAAGACGCAGTTGGAAAACGGTCTATAAACCTCGATACCAACGCAGCCGGGGTTTGTAGAACATACTTCAATGCATTGCTTAATATCGTTCGTCGAGAAGGATAGAAGAGGGACATCCGCGTTAACATCAGTGTTGCACTGGACGTTGAAGAGAACACCGTTGGTTGCACTGTATGGGTTGGCGAGTTCGCCGCAAGTTGGAGGGGATGGAGGTGACGCTGCGGTGGTTGTGGTGGTAGCGCTAGTCGTGATGTCGGTCGTGGTGATCGCGCTCTCGACGGTGGTGGGAGCTTCAGTAGTGGTGGCAACTTCAGTGGTGGCAACTTCAGTGGTGGAATCAGCAGTGGTGCTAGCAGCTTCAGTGGTGGTAGAATCAGTAGTAATGGTGGAATCTTCAGTAGTGGTGGCAGCTTGGGTAGTGGTAGAATCAGCTGTGGTGCTGGCAACCAGGGTAGTCGAAAGCGTAACAGAAAGTGTCTCTGTTGCAGCCGAGGAAGATGTTGCCTCAAGACCGGATGTTAAAATACTCGATGAAGGGCGGCACGGTCCAGCATTAACGCCAGCAAAGGCGAAAATGGTAATGGAGCCAGCAAGAATAGTTAAACGATACATAGTAATAAGCGACGAAGGCGAGAGAAACAGAACGATAGTCTAGTAGAAGAACATGCCAAAGATATATATAATCTTTTCAAACCCTGACTTTGGTATCAATAATTTCCACAATATTGAGCTATTGGCGTTAGCCTGCATTGGCTACTCATTACCTGCCCAGTCCGGGTATTAGAACCTAAGTCCATTAATCATAGGGCTACGCTAGCGTTTCCAGCTCAAGACTAGGAATCTCTATAGCCTGTGGTTTAATTGCGATTTAAACGCTAACCTTAATAGCATCCAGCTTATTGTTGAACACATGTCACTGGAGTTTGCCGGTGTTCCGTTATATTGTTAAGCTGGCCATGGCCCTCAGACGTGCCGACTCCCTCCCTCGTCGATCAAACGCCATAATGTCAGTTCATTATAGATGATTCCATTTCGCACCAAGCCAAGATATAGCTTATCTTCCCTATTGAATGTGCTTTCCTGTGCAATCTCGTCACGCCTGGTCTTCCAACACTTGTATCCAGCTGCCCGCCTATCACGTGGGCCTCCTTTCAGTCTCAAAGGCCTAAGGGCGTCGTTGCTTTCGCCGTTGGACTCCCGGGGTATTCCGATGCCAGCGACTATGGTATTGCACCAGGGCTGGGCGGCATACTTGTGCGCGGAGAGGCCGGGGCCTGAGAAATTTCTGTGCTTCCTCTGGGTGTAAAGACAAGTATGAGACTCTTCTTATTCTCGTGAATAGGATGGCTTTCAACTCGAGCAATCCACCTGACTCCGGATTACTGATTGCAAGGATAGAAGAACTATTAATACTCTGAAAGATATAGGGGTTGTTAAAAGCCGTTGAATTGCTTATAGCTTTGCTTGATAAACCTGGGCCAGTTACGGATTAATGAGATCAAACTTGTAAGAAAATATCCAAGAGTCTTCCAGATCATCGATTTAGAAAGTGAGATTGGGGGGGCAGTATTCGGCAAAAAAACATACAACAGNNAATCCGCCGGTTAGTGGCTTAAGTATGGGAGAGCGGACGGGATCCCGTGTTCTCCACTACCTTTGGTCGTATGTACCAGAAATAGTGACTTTTCAGATTATAACCATTTGCTAAAGTCGATTATGACTTTACCTCGGACAGAAACTAAACGTCACTTATCAAAATTCGATATAAAAAGAAGGACGAGGACACGGACAAAGATGCCTGAGCGAAGAAGGAGGACACGGACAAGTACTCTCCGAAGAATGATCCGCCCTTTCTCCCACTAATCACTACCCCGCCCTGGTTCATGGTTCGTCTGGCGGAGCAGTACCGCAACGTGAAACTCGACATTATCAACTTGAAGGATGAAAGGCAGGCGCTACAGGAGGAGTTTGATATCGCTCCCACATTCAGAGACTCTACTCACTTTCCTGCCTCCCAGTATTCCCCTCGGCGTCTTCAGCTCCTCTGTCTATTGGTATAGAAAAATGAGTAACTAAGAGACTACCTGTTATTGCTCTTGGCAAGGCGTGGGAGGCCTTTTCCAAGACAGTCCAGTAAGAATGTTAGAAGTAAACTCTTGCATCAGTCAATATAGGTCAGCTTCAGCTTATCTTTCCATTCTCTTCTCGAGCCTTGGTATGTTTCTAAACTACACAAGGAATGACCCAGCTTGTCGAATGGAACTTTGGTTGTTAACGACCCAATACTGCCTCACTGTGTAGTTGGTGGCCCGCGGTCTTATGTCAAGAAGTGGGCCGTCATATAGCTGAAGCTTGAACAAGCCAATCAAGCTATACAAAACAGATCGGCAGGGAGTTGTCGTTGTCCACGCATAAGCTGACTCGATGATACAGCTGTCAGCATTATGGTCGGCATGAAAGATAACTCTTGATCAGGACCTTACAACTTTAGTTCCAACATATGAACCCTAAACTATTGGCTTACAGCTATTAAAAAACAATAATATGCAGTAAGATATTGCTTTGCTGGGAGAAGGATAGACACGACCACAAGATAATACCATTTATAGCTAAGTCACATACAGATGGATGACATCAGCTTACGGCTGGGGCGACACGCTGTGTAAAATAAGCATAATTGTACAAGAGCTATGCACAGAGACGGCTTTAAGTATAAAAGACAGAGCAAAGACGTAGTCGTCCTCAATTAACATCAACCACAATAAGAATCCATCAATTATCCTACGAATTTATTCAGATATTCTATCTCATTATGAAGTTCTCACTTGCAATTATCGCAGTTATCATTACTGCTTCCGCCCCCACTGCAATTGCCGACTCATGGGAGTGCAACGGCTCCTGGGCCGACGGCGGTCTCAAGCGTCTTTCCTTCCTGTTTGATGGCTATTGCGAGAATAGATCTGGCCAGTGCTTCCTATCTGCGCTCCGAGGCAAGGGCCTCACTGTGCACAACTGGCAAGCCTGGGAGAGAAATGATGGTTGGTGGCAGGTTGACTTTAGCACCACCGCTGGGTAAGTTTGGACCATTTATATAAATGGAGCATTTTACTAAGCACTAGGACCTAGACTTGCTTGGCAGGCCAATAATGCCATTGAGCAGGTTACTGGCTATTGGCATGGCTGCTGGCCAAACCAGTAAATGTCTACGAATTCTGAGGTTCGGCACCTTGGACATCTTGAATGTCTTTTCTGGTCTTGCACGCTACCCTTGATTCCAAGTCAATAATAAACATCAGGGCTTGCTTTGGATGGTTTCAATGTATTGCTTTTAGATAACTACAAATAGCATGCAATGAAATCTAAATAAGAGCTGGCTCGTGATGACCTGAAACGTCGTCCTAAACGCCTTCCCAATCCTCTAGTTAGTTACAAATACTGCATGCTTTCTGTCAAGCAGAAAGGCTCATGAGTATAAGGACTATCAAGTGAATTGCCCGCAAAAAACCCATGCCTCCCATTTTTGCTGCTTCTTGACAGGATTCTCTTCATTCATCCACTGATCGTGTAGCTCACTGTTACCACGTATCCTCAGCTGCCAACCCTCCTCAGCGATATGACATCCCAGCATGCCGAGTAACATGATCTTCTCCCGCTGTTTTCCCATCGGCTGCTCCCTCTCCAGCTCCTAAATCTCCTTGTCGATGTCCAGAAGCTGTAACTTTAGCTTTATAATCTCCCACCTGTTGTCTTCAAGCTCATGTTGTGTCCACTCAACTGATGGGGATGGGAGGTTGTCGGAGGGCTTGGAAGGCTTTTGGTCACCAAGATGATCACGGATCGCCTTGAATAGGGTCCTATCAAAATATACTCTCTCAGAATATTCTCGTTCCAAGTGAAAGTCAATCAGAGTTAATAGAACTTTCTCCTCAATGCGCTTCTTGATCTCCAGGTATTGCTTATCCAGTTTCAAGTCCACCAAGAGAGAGAATTTCGTAGCATACGAGTCTTCATCCTCCGACCCTGAATGGTCCGACTCTGCATCCTCCTTACCTGGTAGGTAAGAAGCGAAATCGCGTTCAAATTCAGGGCGAACGGCATCAGGGTCCGCTGGAAGCTCCTGGGCATCTGCCTCGGTCGAGTAAGTAGAATTGTTGGTTTTGAGATCACTATCAAAGTCAGTAAAGTCACCAGAAGAAATATCTTCAGCTTTGGAAGATGAGTTACCCATGGTTTCGCTTTTCAAGCGGCGAGCTTTGTTGTTGTTTGTAGTGACGCAAATACCAAAGACAAAGCATCTAACTATTATAACTTAACCCATCTTCAGAGTATTTAAAATGCTAGAGGTATTTGTCATGCTTTTTCCGATCCGCCGATCCGAGTCTTCCATTGAATCAGCTAGGTTGTGCTTTGTCTCACTGTTCTGAGCTATGGCTCCCTTTATTGCAACGAAACCAACTGCAAATATACTTGTCACTTGCAAGTTCTTGACTACACATTTGTCCCCAAGACGTTATCAAGATATTTGTGTTTGGGGAGCTCTCTTAACCCTAAGTGGCCACGAGAAATACCTTTAGTTAGTTATATCGAGACATTCTGGTATGGCTGGTATCTTAAACTTGATCTTCTGTTTATTGGAATATCAGCTGATTATTAATTTACTAAAGCTATTTCTGTATTATCAGCCAGCAAATCAGTCATCCATTTCTTCATAAGCTGGGTGCACTCTCCATCCTCATCTTGCCGACCTTCAAGTATTATGAAGTCATGTCCACAGTTATGCTGGTAATGGAAGAGCACATTTAGCTTGGGATTCAAACGTTGAATTCTTCCCTTGAGAGCAAGGACCTGATCTCGGAAGACCTCATGTGCTCCTACAGTCACGTAAACCTGTGTCAAGATAGATGCCATCCCTACCATACAAGACTCGTCCCTATCCAGGGGAAATGCCTGGCTGGCTGACTTGGCGTCTTTCTCATAAACATCCGGCCCTAATAGCTCTTTTGTAAATGCTTCCATAACTGGCCTTGAAAGCATGTCGATGCAAGCGTTGCTCCTGAATGAAGGATCGTCGGTCGATCGGGCCACCCACGGAGAGACAAGGAACGCACCAGCAAGAGGCTCGGAAAGTATAATCTTTTGAACTGTAGGCTCGGGTCGAAGCAGATGGCATAGTAGCTGTGTTGCTAGATTTCCACCAGCAGAATCCCCTCCAATCAAGATATCCTGAGGTCGAATTCCTCTGGATAGAAGGTGAGCCAGTGCACTCACAGCCTGGCGAAGCTGAACCGGCTGTCTTGCCTCAGGAGTCAAAGTGTACTCGAGAACTGCCACTGCAACTTCAACGTTCATTTCGATGCCTGTAGTGACATAGGCTCGCCAACACCATTCCAAATGTCCGGGCGTTAATGGGACCATATAACCTCCACCATGAAAGAACAAAACAACCTTCTCTGCTTCTTTCCGATTGCCGACCCATAGGAGCGACGACTTCCCGTCTTCTAGGCTTTCCCGGTCGTATCGAAGTCTTTCGGCATCTACTTGGTACCCGATCTTCTTGGCCTGGTTGTATCGTTGCAGTATCCATAATCTATATGTCTCTTTAGTCGATAAAGACATATACTGAATTTGTCGGGCCGAGAATCCAATAGCCACTTTCAGCACTGCACAGACAAGGAACAAGCGGGCCGGGATACCTCTTCGTCTGGTTATAAAGAATGACCGTAGCATGTAAATGAAAGCTAAGGGCCCTTCAAAGACCAGATATATCAGTAACCTGTGTAATATTTTGATCAAGAATTAGAAGGAAACGTACCAACGCATGATATACGAAGAGCTAGCTTGAGCTTCTCCCAATTGGAAAATAGAGTTGACATAGCCCGTGGCAATACGGAATGTAGTAATCAAACTTGCATTGATCAGAGATGAATTATAGAGTGTGCTCTTTTAGTCATGTGACCTTGATCTATCTCTCAGAGATATCACATAAGGTTAATCAATCAATTAATGAAGTGTCGAGTATTCGTTGCATTACATGTGCGCTAAGGTGATGATCCCGGTAGTGTGGGGACCCCAGAGTCCTGACCTCGGCATGGCGTCAATTTGGCGTTAGTCGATGAGGGAATGGCTCGAGGGTTCGGAAGCTAGACTTATTTCAGCTAAGAGCAAGGTTGCTTGCGGAACCGTTCCGTTTGCAGCAGTAACGGGAGTACTCCGTAAAGACAGCATCCCTCTTAGTTTCACTAGTACGACGATCTGACTATCGGAGGTATTCCGGAGCTTTGCGGCTTTGCAACCGCATGCCGCAATGACCCTGTTAGCTTCTAATTATGAATAATGCGGGGTAAACCTGGGGTTAGTCTTTCACTCCAGATCAGCATGTGATGGGCTTTGGTTCGTACGAGCTTAAAGCTCTTTAGGCCGCTCTAGGCTGTAGCGCCTGTATATGTCACTTCCCCTCACCTTATTCATTTCAAAGACAAAGAAACACATTCACAGAAACGACCCTCACGAACGATGTCAGGCCCTTCCTCTATCGGCCTCCCAGGAGGCCCATGCCCAGAGCCTCTTATGGAAGCGCAATGGCAGGTTCTAATGGCGATTATGGATACCATTATAGCCCCCTGTTCAGAGACCGCCATTGCGCCTTTTCGGGCGAATACTCCTCACCCGAGCTGCGACGAGTCTACACTTGCGGCTTTCCTTGCCGAGAAGCCATCTGACATGCCACTATTCCAAGAGATCTTGAAACGCCTGTTGGCCGGACTCCCTGCTGACAAAGTCTCTGGAATTGGTACAATATGCTCTTTGCTCAAGTATGTACAGTATTGCCCTGGCTCGAATTGAAGCTTGGTTTGCTGATCTTACGACACGATAGTAACCGGGCATCCGCCTTGCCTCTTACCGGCCGGCTTACGACATTTTCCAACTTATCTCTTCAAGATCGGACATTGGTGCTACAATCTTGGCAAACAAGCTCCTTGGCTACCTTGCGCGTTCTATTGAAGCAGCTTTCAATTATCGGCAAGCACGTTTATCTTCGATCGAGTTCCCACTTTAACCAAGTGGTCGGTTTTCCTTCCACTCCGTCTGGCTGGCACCCAATTGAGACCTATCCCTATGAGTTCATGCAGTTCGATGACTCGAGCCCCCATATCGAACTCGATACAGATGTTGTCGTTGTAGGCTCAGGTTGCGGTGCAGGCGTCATGGCTAGGACTATCGCCATGGCAGGCCATCGCGTCTTGGTCGTGGACAAAGGTCATCATTATGAAACGTCCTCGCTGCCTGTTGACCAAAGTGCAGCATATTTCCATCTTTTTGAACAGGGAGGTTTAGTAAGTTCTGAAGATGGATCCATCTCCACGCTGGCGGGATCATGTTTCGGTGGAGGGGGTACAGTCAACTGGAGCGCGTGCTTACAGCCTCCAAACACCGTCCGGGATGAGTGGGCAAACGAGCGAGGTCTTGGCTTTTTCCAATCATCCAAATTCCAGGCTCACCTTGACTCTGTCTGTGAGCGTATGGGTGCCAGCAATGAG
This sequence comes from Fusarium sp. NRRL 53497, assembly GCA_013184445.1. Classification (NCBI taxonomy): domain Eukaryota; kingdom Fungi; phylum Ascomycota; class Sordariomycetes; order Hypocreales; family Nectriaceae; genus Fusarium; species Fusarium sp. NRRL 53497. Next base: position 85,308 of record JABCJZ010000373.1, on the reverse strand, counting down.
CCCATTAATCACAACCACGGTAACTCAGTGCTGCTAGAGGGCGGGCGGAGACTTGGCTTCAGCGGAAAGCAAGTCCCCCAGAACACAGGTGGTTGCGAGCATCAAGATGGATATTGCGCGCTTGGCTGCTGGATGGGTAAGAAGCAAGGCCCAGTGAATGGATGGTTCCCAGATGCAGCCAAGTGCGGAGCCAAGTTCATCACAGGATACCACGTTGACAAGGTTCTGTTCCAAAAACGCGGTGGCAAGCAGGTAGCCTATGCCGTGACAGGAACCTGGAGGCCCAGAGACGACGACAATGGCCTGGCCAGGGCGATAACTATTAAGGCCAAGAGAGTTGTCATTTCTGCTGGAAGCCTATGTAGTCCTGTCATCTTGAAGAACAGTGGACTTACGGTAAGTCAAAGAAGCTCTCTTCGCTTAGCTAGGCTATGATTTGCTGATACCTCGATATAGAACAAGCACATTGGTCGCAATCTACATCTACATCCAACATCATTTGTATCTGCCGTCTTTGAACACGAGACACGACCATGGGAAGGTGAGTACTGCTTTCATTTATGATATTTCACCTGTTAACGGACAATAGGCGGATCTCTCACTTCTGTAGTTACGAGCTTCGACAACCTCGATGGAAATGGCCATGGCGTAAGACTTGAGCGTCCCTCAATGCTGGCAGGTCCCTCTTCTCCCAATCTATTGAAACAAGGTTAACCAAGTGACAGCCTTCCATGTGTCTCACATGGTTGAACTGGACCTCTGGGTCTGACTACAAAGCCCTCATATCTAAGTATCGCCATATGGAAGCATATATTGCCATTACTCGGGATCGCGATAGCGGTTACATTACAGTCGATCCTATCCGAGGTACCCCTCGCGTGGTTTATACTCCCTCCAAATTCGATACGGCTTCCAATCTCAAGGGCATAATTGCTTTGGCAAAGATCCTGTATAACCAAGGTGCTTTGGAGATACACCCCGTCCTTACCGGTTTCCAACCATTTGTGCGTGAGAAAGAAGACACTCAGAATGGGGTTGATGGCGGTTCCAGCGCCACAGATGCGAAGTTCTCGCAGTGGCTCAAGGAATTGGAGGCTCATGGGAACAAGACACCGGACACACCATATGGCTCGGCTCACCAGATGAGCTCATGCCGTATGAGCACCAAGGCAAGTGATGGTGTCGTGGATCAGTTCGGAAGGGTCTGGGGCTGTGACAATTTGGTTGTTGCGGACGCAAGTGTTTTTCCTAGTGCGAGCGGCGTTAACCCTATGGTCACGACAATGGCAATCTGTGAACATATTGGCTCTGCTATGGTACAGGAATTGGCCTTGGATACACAGGAACGTCCAAGGTTGTAGAGGCAAAGTTCTTTGATAGCCGATTTACAAGACGCAACCCGCTGGCTAGATCATACATTATATGATTCCTTCTTTCAATGACTACAGTAGATACTCTAAGGCATCATCTGGTGCAAGTTCGGCTGTAGGCAGGGGCCGATTCCATGAGAGGAAGCTAGGAGGGTTGGTCTCAAAACCCCGAAGCCTTCCTTGCAGTTCGGCAAAGACGTCCATGCTTTGACTGGTGTGGCCTGTTTCGAAACCAGCACTGTGACTGTGATTGTCGTGAGGCACCCTTTATTGCCCAGGCTAGTACACTTTAGACAATATGCTATGTGAGATAATATTCAAACGAACGGAGTCCCTTTGAAACTACAGTTTAATCTCTTCAATGCTCTCGGCAATATGAATATTGAAGGAAGACCGATCAGGGACAAAATAAAGTATTGATGTACTTAATATACCTATCAATGATTTAATTCCATTTATTTAGAAATAATACTCTGCTCTTTCGACTAGCTGAACTTGTACTATTTAACAGTATGCCAAGGTTTCCCGGGCCAGGTGAGGGGTTATTGCGTGAGGGTCAAGGCCTTTAAGCCTACTGCCCTCGGCTAAGACCGTTGGTTTTAACCCGATGATGGATCCTAGGAACTGGGCTCTGGTGGTTGGGAAGTAGGCTCCTGTGGTTGGGAAGCAGGCTCCTGTGGTTGGGAAGTAGGCTCCTGTGGTTGGGAAGCAGGCTCCTGTGGTTGGGAAGTAGGTTCTGGTGGCTGGGAAGTAGGCTCCTCTGGTGGTTGGGAAGCAGGCTCCTGTGGTTGAGAAGTAGGCTTCTCTGGTGGTTGGGAAGTAGGCTCCTCTGGTGATTGGGAAGTAGGCTCTGGTGGTTGGGAAACGGACGATGTAGTTTCGACAGGTGGATTGGCCACAAGGCCGACATTTAAGCCGACTGCAGTGCTTGCAGTTGGTTGGTCCACGGGGGCTGCATTCAACTCAGTTGGGACAGACACCGGGCCTGCATTCAAGTTGGCCGAGGGGCTTGCAGGGCCTGCATTCAAGTCACTTGGGACAACCACTGGGCCTGCACTTGGACTTGGGGTAACCAGGCCTGCACCCAGGTTATCCCCCTGGTTACCATCCAGCTCCACGGCTTCGTCTGTATCGGCGCATGTTAGGTTCTCATCATTGTCGCCTTCTGCCTCGAAGTCGAGACAGTCGTCTGGGTTCTCGTCATAGAGTGCTTCCGCATCCTCTTTGGATTCGGCGCCCAGCGCCTGAGCTAGGTCGTCCAAGTCACCCAACTCTACTTGTCCATCGACCACACGGATCGGGTCCCAAACGTCGGGCGTGTCGTCGGGCGTGTCGTCGCGTTTGCGGTTATTCGGAATTTGAATTGGTACCTGGTTCGTAGTGGGTTGGTATGGGTAGACACCGAAACGTTCCTGGACCCATTTACCCAAAAAGTAAAAGGCCAGATTATCAGCTAGTTAAATTAATCACATATTAGCAAATTCCAAATGTCCCTTTGGGTGTCTTTAATATGTGATACTCATACCATTTGTTGCGACATAGTAGCCGATATTATCCTTCCCCCAACGAGCTAGCACTTTGGTATACAGTGGTCCGTAGGCCTTCTTGTCTTTCTTCTTGTTATCATACGGGTCTATGATCGTTATGCTCCTATCCCTGATATGGCTTTGTAAAGCGGGGGCGTGGTGCTTCCAGTTCGCGTCAACATGGAAGAGCTCATGCACTACGGCTTGCTCTGTATAGATTTAGGGTTAGACAGCACTCTGGTAGACGGACATGGAAAGCAGCCACTTGCCTCTGCACTGGTAATTGAGCATATCGAACTTGTTCGCATCCGAAGAACGCGACCACCTAGAAGCTGCGCTATTACAGCTTGGTAGATCAAACCATCTAGGGCACCAGTTCATCGTGCTAACCGGTCTGTTCGTACCAGTTGTATACGCGGTTGCGCCGGCCTTCCAGATTACCCCATTGCCAGGTCCTCTTCCATAGGTCCAGCACCGACTTGAGCCTAAGAGAGGGGTCAGATTCAGAAATTCAGGGGGAACTTGTGCAGGTGCGTACATTTTTCCCAATCCTCTTTTGCTGCACCGGCGGGGCATCCTTCAGGAAACCTCGCGTCTTGCTGTCGCTGTTTTCGTATAATATCGTCGCATCGCATGACCATGTGCCAACTTACAACGCTGCCCAGCTGCCAAGTCACGGGAGAATTGATAAGTTCTGGAAGAAATAAGCATACCGATCGGCTTCTACTTGGTACAGGGAACTGGGAACTAACTGTTGATGATATCCTGATGGGCTGCGTTTTTTGACGGATCTCCCAGGTAATCTTTGGCAACCTTGATCAAGATTAGCACAGTCTCCTCGTATTGGCGTGATTTGAGTGTACATACCTGCTCGTTGAAGTCGACCTTATCTTTGATATCAGCAGCCATCTCCAGCATAGATCGCCACGATGAAATAATGTCCGTTTGCTGGTCACTGCTGCAACCTTGGAATCCGGTAAGGTAGACATTCCTCTTGACAAGATTACCATGTTCATCAGTAGAATCAAAGGGAATGTCAACCGAACCATCCTTGTGATATACCGGCCTAGGTGCTGGCACCGCATATACAAGACTGGGAAGGAGAGAAATGGCAGCGGTGGCCTTCAGAAGGATAGAATCAAGCAACATATTTTCGTAGCAAGAGGAGAGGAGTGAAGGCTATAAGGGTAGTTCAAGAAGAAGATGCCTTGTAGACTCTTGGCATCCCCTTGGCTTTTATACACATTTCTGTGCTAAATAACCTGGGAAATTTGCCCGTGTCAGCATTGTTAGCTAAAGGTAAGCTAATTGAGTAAATGTCCGAGCCGATTTAATTATGCAAGGGCCGTATATCCGTATCGTAGCGGTGGGAAGGGAATCGCATCCTGAAGGAATGTGTTTATGCTAACGTGCTATTTAAATTGGCTGCATGGGCCGACCGGGGTACCTAGAAATACTAAGAATAGTTAGCTGTGTGTCTCGCCAACTTGCCCCGGATTTCCTTGATACCCCGATGCTCCGGAAGGGCTGAGAGCAAGGCCACATGGGTTCCCTGTCGGCGTTTTTCAGGTTGGATCACAATGGCGTCAGCGGTTCGGCCCGTCTCTACGGTAATCGGTTGGAGTCGGATCAGGTCTCCTCCGTGGAAAGTTGAGCTCTGCCTCCAGTGGTGGTTTGAGTCGGGGCCAGAGTAAATCCCTCAGTAAACTTGAATCTTCGGCTGCAACCCGTGCTAATTTCAAGACGCAGCTCGGAGAAGAGAGCACTGGACACCAAAGAGTAACCCGGCCATATGAGGCTTCTTACGGACAGTTTATTAATAGGCGATAGATAGCAGATTAAAGACCGTCCTCTGTAGTAGATGTTTTTAATGGTAAAATTGTCGAATGAGCAACCGAGTGCAGGCTGCAAGTGAAGTCTTGGCAGTTTCCAGTATGTGCAGAAGGTTTTGACAAGTGCAACAAGGATATCCTTGCGGCGTCCTTAAAGTCTTGTTTCAGATCTAAGTACAAGTCCTACTCCATGCTATGAAAGTTAACATGGACCATCGACACTTGTAAATTTGTGTACCTTGAGCCATTGGTCAGTCAGGTTGAAACTGGGCACGAGACCAACTTATCGCTGCATGCTGTGCGAGCATTCCCCACCTTGCACACGCACTGCTCAATTCCCAGTGCCCGACTTCGATATGTTGAGCAGGCCGGCTTAATCCCGTTACAACGAGCCTTGCGTTTCCGACACGGTTCACAACACAGGGTTGTTCTGCGGCGGCGCTGATGTGATTGCCACTTTGGCATCTTGTATATGGGTCAATGATAGCAGGGGTACGAGATCGACCAAGACCCCTGATGTCGTCTATCTTGTTTCAACCTTCTCGTAATTATACCCGTCGGACCGAGGCTTTGAGCATTTTATGCATGTGTGAACTTTAAGTCGCGTCACCCCCGTTTGTGGGCCGTTAACTACCAGTTACCTACTTCAGGTTGGCAGGTCGAAATCATTCCAACTTCTCAGCCTCAATCAACTGCTAAGTGAAAGGAAATGCGGCCATTTTGAGATCTTTTCAACATTACTGGTCTACTCCTCGAGATTCCATGGTTTTCCGGTCATTTCCAAATCGAGAATGGGATCATGCTAGACTTGCGGCGGTTACGCCGCAGTCGGCCGCCAATTTTACCCGCAGACCGACCTATCAGAATACAGCGGCAAGCAGCCGAACTACCGCGGCATACTGGATTGTACGGTGACATCCCATTATGATCTTCACAAGCCAGATAATTACCTCCGCCGCAAGGAACTATTGTACAACCCCATGGGGAAGTTATGACATCAACGATGCAGCAATTTGATGGCTATAAAAAAGAAGTTGTTGGAAGAATTCCATTTTGGTTAGACAAAAGTTCCCGATTGTAAAAATTCTAGATTTCTGCAAACTTCCTAATATGCCACCAGCAAAAGAACACTCGTCGACTTATAGTCAATTTGCTTGCATCGGGGCTGGGTTTTCGGGCATTGCTCTCGGTGCCACGCTCAAACGATGGTACGGAGTTACCGATGTTCGATTTTTTGAACGGAATAGTGAACTCGGTGGAACATGGTTCGCGAACAAGTACCCAGGTATGCTGCAAACACAACAATGCAGGCCCAAGTTGAGGTTGTGAGCTGATTGAATAGGCGCTGCGTGCGATGTTCCAAGTGCGCTCTATAGTTTTTCCTTCGAATCTAACCCCCATTGGTCTCGAGTTCTACCCCCACAAGAGGAGCTTTGGAAATATCAGAAAAGCGTCGCCGATAAATACGATTTACCGTCAAAGATGACATTTGGTGTCGAAGTCGAAAAGTGCGAATGGATCGAGAATAAAAGCCGATGGGTAGTCCATGTTCGTCATCGTACGACAGGCGATGTCTTTCAGCACGAATGCAGATTCCTCTTTGCAGGCTCTGGTATACTCGTGACTCCTCGAGAAATCGACGTTCCCGGCTCAAAAGACTTCAAAGGCGAAATATTTCACTCGTCGCAGTGGAGAGATAACGTTGACGTCAAGGGCAAAAACGTTATCGTCATCGGGAATGGGTGTACAGCAGCACAAATCGTCCCCTCCATCGTCGACAAGACAAAGCATCTGACACAGATTATCCGCGCCAAGCACTGGATGCTTCCACCTGTCGATGCAGTGTATACTGACTCTATGAAAAGGATCTTCAGCTATATGCCAGGCAGCATGGCTATTCAACGACTGATGGTCTTTCTAGTAGCTGAGAATGAGCTGAGGATGGCCCCGATGACCTCATCTGCTGCCAGGTTTCGCCGGAAACGCCGCGCTCAGGCTGAAAAATACATGAAAGCAACTGCACCGGCCAAGTATCATGACCTTTTGATACCGGACTTCGAGATCGGTTGCAAGAGGCGAATCTTTGATTCTGGTTATCTCAAATCTCTCCATTCTAACAACCTGACCTTGACGAATGAACGCGCTCTGAAGATTGTGGATAATGGTATCGAGACAGATCGTGGCTTCATTGAAGCTGATATTATAATACTGGCAAATGGATTTGCGACTAATACATACCTCGAAGGAGTTGAGGTTGTTGGGCGAAAGGAAACATTAACCGAGCACTGGGAGGCGTTTGGTGGAGCCGAGGCTTACAACTGCTCTGCCATGAATGGTTTCCCTAACTTCTTTATGCTTTTGGGTATGTACTTGACATACCACGTTTGATATTTGGCCTGACTGATCGATGGCTAGGTCCGAATGCAACAACAGGTCACACCTCAGCCATCATGGCGATCGAAAATAGTGTCAACTACGCTATGCGTATAATCAAGCCTGTTATTGATAGCCCTATCGGAGTTATTGAGCTGGATCTTGATGCTGAAAGACGTTACGTCGATCGTCTCCAAGATGATCTGTCTAAGACCGTGTGGAATTCCGGATGTCAAAGCTGGTATATCCAAACCAACACCCAGAACAACCGTGCATGGAACGCTATGCTTTATCCATATTCTCAGGTATATTTCTGGTATAGAAGCCTATTTCCTGTTTGGGATGACTGGAAGATTACTGTAAGTCGACACCTCGATACTCTCATTCCGTTTGTTGTGGAAGCTGATATTTAAGATGCAGGGCGGTAAGAATAGTTCCAAGTCTGTACTTCGCCGCTGTTTATAAACAGTGTGTCTTATCACTGGTGGTTTAGGGGTATCAGTTTGTTTGTTCTTGCTCTGGAGAGCGAATTGGGATTTTAGAATTTTCTGTATAGATGGTCGCAACAGAGTCCTTACAACTCATAAGTATTACCAATAAATAGCCAGTATTAGTATTTCATATATCTTTTTCAGTTAGCTAGCCATCGAGTTATAAGTTATGAGGTTTACTGTAGAAGTCCTCTCCGGCTTGAGAATAGTATTAGCATCAGAGCTGTCTTAATACAAGTCTGGCTCTGTAGTACAGCTCTTATTATCAGCCTGCGATAAATCCTGAATTGCCTTCTAAAACAACGTCCGGTCTAAACTTGGTAGGTAACTGATTGTAGAGATTCCTACCACCAAGGCGCTGGTTGTGAAGCATGTGCCTGCAGGTAACTAAGCAGAACATTTTCATCTGTGCCGTGTTCTCTTGGTCCCCCAACCGAATTCACGACATCCTTCAATCTCGGCACTAAGCCTTCTGATCCTCTTTTGTGAAAGAATTTCATTACGCTCGCAGTGCCCTTTCTTCCATTCTATCTTGTTTTCGCCTGGACCTATCTTACGAAATCTCAACTCAGGTCAGGGACTTCATTCCGTCTCGGGGACTTCCACCAGAGATCCAATACGAAATCTAGACTCTGACTTCCCCTATGTGAGACAGTTTACACATCGCGAATCTTCCAACCAAGTTCCCTCACGCTTTCGTCGCAAATCCATTCACCAGAATTAGCATTAACCACATCGTTATCTGAAGTCATAGACATAATAGTACTCGTATCCCAGAATACACCGCTACAAGACATCTAGCTCCTTCCTTTTCAATAAGCCACTTCTACATTCTATCCAACCTTGCACTACTCAAGTTAGCGTCCTTGGAACAGGAATACCAGAACTTTTACCTGTTGAGTCACTGCGAGAGGCGGTAACCATTGAGGTCAAACAGTCAACCCATAGCCACATGAACAAGCGGCGGGAAGTGAGAGGAGATTATTTTCTCAAGTGACCATCTCAAAATCCTAATCACGGTTCTGAATTCGATGACACTGAGATACACAAGCTCTTCGACTTCAGTCATCTAGTCCTGGATATTTCCCCCACTCTGCCGGATATTCTGCACGACGCCGGCGTCCATTTTGAAAAGTTGCAGGACATAACCAACAACCATAATCGTGATGAGATGAAGACGGTCGCCATGGATGACGTTCTTAGAAATATGGCACCTTCCTATGACGAATACCAGGGTGAAGCCAGTCTTATCAACGATCGCGACATGGTCTACTTTCGGAAAGCCAGAGACGCTTACTGGGACAAACTGCGTGACATCGAGCACCTTTGCGACAATTAAGAGACAGCAAAGAACTTGGAAGATGGCTTTTAAAAGCCTGGTAAAGACACCTATTATATTTGGGAGACCTACGTGAGACAGCAGAAGTCAGCTCTTGCGGAAGCCCATAATTTCATTCGTACCTTTCCAGCCGCTCCACCCGTGTCATCTCCTCTTCGGGCATTCTTAGGATTGGACGAAAAGAGCCAACGCATCAACACGGTCGCAAAGCACAAACACCATCTCAAGGCCCTCCTCAGGGATGCCAGCTCTGTAAGCTATAGACTTTGGCTAAAGGTTGGATGCAGGGGATTTTCCCCTATCAACAACCTCTTTCACTACGACGCCCGGGATTTTCATCGTATACTCAAGTTTGGTTTTGCTATGTATAAAAAGTGCGGCGACGGTGGTCACACCCTGTCTACATTGTGCGATTTCTACGCAGCCATGACATCCTGGAGCAAGAGCAAAGAGGTAGCAATTAACATTTCCAAGGCTATTCGAGATGGCGAAAAAGAGAATAGCGAGAGACTGTTCAACATGAAAGATGGGTTGCATGATGGGGACGTTGCACTGTCGGATGGGTTGAACGGATTTAGCAACGATGAGTGGGAGGGAAAGCTGCAGGATCTGCATGCTGAGACGCTTCAGACTGCGAAGCATTCAAAGTCCTCGATCGAGAAGAGTTTTCGATAGGCCTAAGTGTTGACGCAAAGAAGAACACACAAGCCACTGGTCATCCTATTGAGGGAGATTTCTTTTGTTGGAGTTTTGATTGTTGTCTTTGCCAATTTGGAAAGGCTGGATAGAGTGCTGAGGACTAGCTAGGATTTTAGAGATTGCAGTGGTATGCTAGTATAGTCCCAGAATACACTTTGCAATATCCATCTCTTCTATGAACTTTAGTAAATGTTGAGCACAAGTCTAAATTATCGTGGGCAAGCGTATTGAGACATCTACTAACATGGACGTGATCAAGATGTGTTACATGCAGACGAACCTTGTGGCGGAAGCTAGTCTTCCCACCGAGACTTAGCATACTGACATGGGTCGTATTTGCATTTCTGTGAATAATAGCTCGAAAACTGACAACAAAGATAAAAGCACGTGCTTGCCAGTAGCAAGTAGGATGCAAATATACAGGCTTTCAATGAAGAACAGGTGGCCAGACGGGACCCAAGAAAAGAACAACTACGCCAGCCACACAGAATTATTTGCCCGAAGTAGATTCAAAGAAGCCAATTGGATGAGGAAACTTGTAATCCTTCTACAAAAATCCCCAGCCAGTAGCTTACTCCTTGACAAAGACTTCCCACATGATATATCATATTCCCTTTCACATGACATACAGGCATCCTCAAACCACAACATTATCTCGTTTGTAGTATTTCTGCATGAAACAGGGACCTGGTAGTCCAGACTCCTTGCGAACATGGGCTGGTAGTGTGTAAAACACCAGGCTATGTCGGCGCCTCCGACAAAGGAACAGAAGCTGTCAGTAGAGGTTATAAATCCACAACTCACTCTTTCTCAGCTTTATCAACTTTCTTCTCTTACTCAATTCGACTTTGCTCTTATCATATCACACTCTTATCTTCTTCCACAAACTTTTCACTGATCGCAATGTGCGAGCTCGATTATTTCGCAAATGACTTAGGCGGTGTGATTCGCTTATGTGATGAACAACTAGGTAGCCTACTCGACTACATCCTGTGGCATGTCGACAACCTCCCCCCACAACCTGTCATCCCGGGTTGTCCACCACGCTTTACCGGAATTATCATTAACTTGCCCAACTGGAGTATCAATACAGCCTTCCATTGTAATGTCGACTATGTGCACATGAGTCACGACTTGGACGAGCTCCTCTTCGAGGCAATGCAGCTGGTGATGGAGTTTGTTGAGAATAAGGCCATCGAATTTGGGTTCCTTATCCAGCGGAACGGCTTTTGGGTTCGTGCCCCTGGGGCTATTTTCATAAATATCCTCGAGGCCGGCGATTGGCTCGGCGGCCACATTGACGATGAGAGGATGTCTGATGAACTTGACAACCTGAGTCTTGGCGACACCAACAACGCCAACATATAAGAGTCTCCTCCAGGTGCGTTCAACCTCTTGCTCCTCCGTATATAACCTCACTAACATCTTCCAGATGGCTTAGAACAAGTCTCTGAGCAAGATAAACCGAAAAGGCGAGCAAGCCCGCCATGCTAAAGCTGGTGGAACGACACGGGGAAAAGAATAAAAGTCCTCTGCAGTTTGCGGGTAGGTAGGAGCCTGTTTTTACGGCCGCCAGTTTGGCTTGGTTCAGATTAGCTGCCTGGCAACCGGAACGAGGTATTCGGTCAGGACAGCCATGGGGTTGAGTGAAACTCGATGGGTTCGTTGAATATGGGATTCTTCGAGGTGGGAAATGAAAGGGATCGAACATGGGATTTCCTTGCGTCTTAGGAGTTTTGATGTTTCTGATAGAGTATTTGGTCAGTTCACATCGTGGGTATCAGGAACAGTTTAGGTACTAGATCTCTTATGTCCTTTGGGAGTTGTCTGTCACTTCGATTACCTTTGGCCCCTCGGTTCTTAAGACAACCCCCCAAGGACAGGTTCCATCAACGTTCACTTCACGGCTTGGTTCAAAGATCTACCCTGATTTATGCGTGTCTATAGTTAACAGCACCAACATGACCAGTGCAGAGACTTCGCACCAAAACCAACAGAATGCACACAAAGAACTCTATTCATTGTTACATCAAGCTAGCTTTAATACATCCTCCAACACCTTCAGTGCCCCAAATAGCTCATTATCATGATATTTCCTCGCAACAATCTGAAGATTTATCGGGGCACCAGTAAAATCCGAGTTCTCCCACAACTTCTTCACTTGTCCGCAAGCTTCACTCAGCGGCTCATACCCAGCCTTGTACTTCTCATTCCCCATGGCCTTAACAGGTGTAGGGAACACCACTCCAGGATAATCAACAAGGTTGTAAAGAGATGTGTAGTTCCAGAAGAAGGCCGTGTCGTGAGCGGATGCGGGCCCGACAAACGCCGGTCCGATAATAATATCGACATCTTGATCCTCCCAATTCTGAGCAAATGCATATCGAAACTCGTCTCTCTCCCGACGCATGAGAGTTACGTCAGTGGCTGACAGCATACCATGATGTTCAGCATCCTTCCAAATCCATTCAGTGAGTGGATGGATCGGCTCTCCTGTAGCTTCGATAGCATCCTTCGCGCCTTTTCCACCATCAGGCCAATACATTCGTCGGATCTTCGACCATGCACCTGCAGAGTCAATTACTTTAAAATCCTTGACCTCAATAAGGTCGTTATATCTCGGATCAGAGAGCTGATCTCGTGCCCATGCCAAGGCGTTCTTGACTGGCGGCTGAGGCTCAATAAACCCGTCATGTTCGATGAACCCGATCTTAAGACGGCCCTTCAGAGGAGTCTTCAAACCTGTCCATGGGATAGGCACCAGGCTCGGATCTTTCAAGTGAGGTTTGGCTGAGAGAACACATTGCATCAGCAGGTCCATGTCTCTCAAGCTGCGGCACATTGGGCCTGCCGAGGCTAAAACATTCAACTCAGCCGGAAAAGGTTTTGAAATGAATCCTCTCATAGGCATTGTATATGAGGTAGGTTTGAACCCATAGATGCCGCAAAAGGCTGCAGGTCCTCGGATACTACCCCCAATGTCGGTGCCAATGCCGAGAACAGAGCCTTTCATCGCGATCAACGCCGCTTCACCACCAGTAGATCCGCCAGCTGACAGATTGATGTTGAAGGGGTTGAGAGTACGACCCCAGAGGGAGTCGGTCTCCAAGTGCATGATTGCCTGAGGTTGATTGGTCTTGCAGTAGAAAACTGCACCAAGACTTCTTAAGATTGCGACCATGTCGCTATCCCTGGTATCTTTCACCACGCTGGCAAGGCAGCCTTCAGAAGATAGCGTTCCAGCAATAGCCATATGCTCTTTGATACTGATAGGTAGACCATGAAGGGGACCAATTGGCTTGCCGTGCTTTGCTATGTACTCGTCTAATTGTTTAGCTTGAGCAACAGCTTCATGCATAAGCCACTGAGTGAGACAGCAGGTAAGCTGGTGGGCAATAATGGCACGTTTGGCGAAGGCTGTAGCAACTGCGACGGCAGTATGTTTACGGCCAGCAATAGCCTGAACAAGACCAACAGCATCGTATTCTTCTGTGATTCGAATCTCTTCTTCCTTCAAGATTCCACAAGATGCAGGAATGCTAGAGACATCGAGGGGTGGGTTGGCAATGAGCTCTGAAGGAAGGTAGTACTCCAGAGGCACTTTGGACGAGAGACTTTCGAGAAGAATAGCCCGCTCAGCTTCGAAAGCAGGTGTTCCACGGGGAACCGGCTTTGGCTGCACTGTTGCGAACGGTTTGGGCTTTTTATCGTCTTCACTCTTGATATTGACAATAGACACATCTTTGGTGCTGGCTTGAGGCCGGAGAAGTGGATTGATAGAAACAAGACTCATGGTTATCGTTGACTGAAGATAAATGATAAAGACTGGAAGAGATAAGCCAAACCACGAAGGCATGATCAATCAATAAATACAAATCCGAAAGAACCACTATTGATCTCACCTGTGTTTTGATAGTAACCATCGACATCATAACTGCCTACCTTTTGGATCGTTGGTTGGTCGGAGAAGCTTATCAACTCCCTTCCGGCGCAAATACATGTAATTGGCCAGAGTCTAATCTAGTGGATGCCGACATCCAGATGATCCAATACTGGCCTATCAGATGTATTTGCGCGATTAGTATGCTTTGGTTTGCAACTAACTTAGCTTCATTTCCACATTTGATCAGCATTGGATGCGGGGAAGCGGAATTCGGAATGAGATAGCTATCCAACACTATCTACAGCTCTCCTTTCCTTCAGCCCGTTCATCAGATTGTCTTCAAGCTGTTCAGATAAAACGGGTATATAATTCCTGTCGTTGAACGCATTTATTCCATTGCCGATCTCACCCATCTCGACCTTTACTCTGATCACACTATTCCAAGCACTTTATCGTTTTTCCCCAGATCAGCAATGACAGACTCCATCCCCGGCACGGTCCACCTGGTGGATCTTAATCATGATATGCAAGCTCGGCATGCAAGTTCAACTGCCGACATTGTCCTGAATCCGACTCCATCCAAGGACATCAATGATCCGCTGAACTGGACTCCTCGCCGCAAACTGCTCTCATTGATTTGTCAAAACCTGTGGGTCTTGGTATGCTCCTTGTGAGGTCATAACTGATAACATGTTAGATATACCTGGTTTGCTGGCTTCGCAGTATCTACCGTCTATTCAGTCTTGGTTCCTCTTTCTGCCCAGTCTGGAGTCTCTATCGCTACGTTAAATGAGGGGACAGGCTACATGTTCCTCTTCTTGGGATGGAGTCTTCTCTTCTGGCAACCCTTCTCCTTGCGCTACGGCAAGCGTTTGACATACCTCATCTCCATCCTCGGCGCAATAGTAAGTTATTAATCTTCGAAAACGAAAATCATCGTTCTGACAAAACCCCAAGGGCACTAGTATTTGGAGGTTAGCATACCCTTCTCATAAGTTGCCGTTTTTCTTTTGGTCAAGTGGCTAACACCGTATTTAGCGCCTACGTCAAAAGCAATGGGGAATGGCTGGCAAAGTGCATCATCCAGGGCTTCTTCATTTCGCCAATCGAAGCACTGCCCGAGATCTCTGTGACCGATATCGTACGTATTCCCCTCCCAGGCCAAATACATCACTGACGCAATTAGTACTTCACTCATGAGCGAGGAAAATACATGGGCATCTATTCCTTTGCTTTAGCTGGCAGCAACTACTTCGCCCCAGTTGTTTGTGGCTTTATCGCCGACAACCAAGGCTGGCAATGGGTCTTCTACTGGCCAGCGATCTTTCTGGCAGCTGTGTTCATTTTTCTCTTTCTCTTTATGGAAGAGACCAATTACACACGGGAACCAGCGTCCGACATCATTTCTCGAGTCAGTTCCCCTGTCACTGAGAATAGAGATGAGAAGAGCAAGCCTGCAGCCGAGACACCTGTTGCGGAAAACGGCGAAGTCTACAGCACCCCAAAGACCTTTATCCAGAAGATGTCTTTGTGGCAGCCATCTCCCGGTCGGAATATGATTTCACGATCGTGGCAATCGCTCAAGTATCTCAGCTGGCCTGTTATCTTTTATGCAGGCTTTTCCTACGGCTCATATCTCATTTGGTTCAATGTTCTCAACGCCACAGCTTCACTGATCCTGTCTGGAGAGCCTTATAACTTTAAGCCGTCCATGGTTGGCCTGAGCTACCTATCTTGCTGCATCGGAGTTATTATTGGAGCTTTCGTTTCTGGTAGTCTCAGTGATTGGCTGACAATCAAGCTTGCCCGCCGGAATGGCGGAATCATGGAAGCCGAGACCCGCCTTTGGCCTTTCGCTATCTGTGTTATCATGGTCCCTGGTTCACTCATTCTTTGGGGTGTCGGGGCTCAGCATGGAGTCCATTGGTTCGGGCTTATCTTTGCCATGGGATGTCTCGCCTTTACCAGCGCAGTGGGTGTGACTCTGAGCGTTAACTATCTCATTGATAGTTATCACGACATCAGCGGGGATGCTATTGTTACTGTGATTCTCATCCGCAACACAATGTCGTTTGCGATCAGCTACGGGTAAGTCTTCCGTTAGTATTTGACGAACACCCACTAACCACCGAGTCAGCATCACTCCTTGGATTACGAACCTAGGCTACCAAAACTGTTTCATTTCAGCTGCATTCGTTGGGATGGCGGCTTCTTCTGTTTTCTTTGTCATGATTTTCTTTGGCAAGTCGTTTAGGATTCGTAGTGCTGAGAAGTATTTCCAACTCAGCAGGGACGGGCAAGGTCATTAATGGTGTCGGTTCCCCAATTTTTTTGGCGAATATCTAAGATTAAGATTGAGATTGAGGCTATGGTAATTGTTAGCACATAAGAAGTTGAATCAAGAGTCTAATGAAGCTGCAATAACTGTGTGTCTCTTCAAAATGCGCTATCTATCAGGGAGTGAATAGTGCCAGATGATTAGAAATCGAGATTATGGGTTACGTCGTTTATCAAGATACAAGTCTCGCTCTCGGGTAGCTAACTAGTCATGATCTAATCTGGTTTGGTTACGCGAGCTGGATTACCCCGCACCTTGAGTACCCACTGATAAGTTATTGGCCACTAAGATAACACAAGTCCAACCCCAGATTACGCTTGTGCAGTCCCGGCTATGTCCAACCAATCAGCGACCTCTCCCGGTATCAATGTAGATAAACGTGGGACTCAAATAGAGACCGGGGCGCCCCATTTTCCAATTGCAAACTCAAGCTTTGTAACTTGTCTCGAACCTAAGGGAATATGGGAATATTCCCACTGCTCATTCTTACGATTAATATCTCTAAGAAAAAATGCCACAATGACTACGAGAACAACAAATACTGCTAGTCGGCCAAAATTACGAACAAAAACTGGCTGTTTAACATGTAAGCAGAGTCTTAGCTTTTCCAAAACACTGCTGACAAAGCCGTAATCAGGTAGGCAGCGACGTAAGAAATGCGATGAAAGGGTCCCTGTCTGCAATTTGTGTAGCACTTCCAGGCGAGAGTGCCTGTGGCCATCATCGAATGATCTACTAGATCGTCGTTATTCGTCTCACGATGAATCGAGGCATCAAGATCGAAATGCGATAACAATACCTGAACAAGTCGAGAATAGCCCCAGCGATAGTTCTATTCCGACTCATGTTGAAAAGTTTGTTCAGCGCCAGGATCTCCTCTCAATCTCTAGTTTCGGTCTCCCCAACATCTCGACCGTTGATACAGTCTGTCCGTTAGACCTTTTCTCGCAAGCAAATGCAGCACACGGCGTGCTTTCTAATAACATAGAGCTCTATATCTCACGACATTTCACCGATAAATATTTTCCCCTGCTGCTACTGCCGGACTGCTACCGTGGATTCCATGATGGCTGGCTCGCTGAAATCCAGCAGCTCATGCGGACACACAAGAGTCTGTATTACTCAGTGCTAGCCTGTGCTGCATCACACATATTTCTGAGAGATTCTACGTGGGAAATGCAACACCTCGCTCTGTCTTACTATACAAAAGGCTTGAGCGAACTTTCATCACTCCTTACGAATACACCTCACTATGAGAACCACAATGCTCTACTCATGTCAGTAATGCTACTATATCTTCATGGAGTAAGCTTCCTCCTTATTATTCGCCTATGATTTATTACTAATAGCTGAAGTGTATAGGATGGGGCACAGATAGTGACATACCACGCCATGTCAATACTGCCACTCACATCATTACGCTACGGCTCCTAAACCGACCTGTCGGAACTCAAAAGCTCTTCGACAGACTAGCCCTTGAGAGCATTGTTTACCAACAGTTCTTGGCTACTACCGGTTTATGGTCCGACACAGTTGGATGCGCCCATGCCTACAATCCAGATTTCTGGGATAGTGCTGAGAACCTTCTCAACCAATCGAAGCTCTTTCCGGGCGCGTCTCGGAACCTTGAAAGCCCAGTATTAGGCGTGCCATTATCACTTTTCCATGTCACGTTACTATTGAGACAATATTACCGACCTGGGACTTCTCTAGACGATGCCACTCTCGATAAGATACGACTCGAGGTTGAAGCTTGGGAATGTCAACTTGTCTCTGATCAAAATCTTGGCTCCGTTCATAATACCACGGATACACTAACGTTGAGGGAGAAACTTGCCAGAGACGAAACCTGCCTTTATGCTACAGTAGCTTCCTTGTTACTAGAGCAGGTAAGCAAGGTTGAAAAGGGCAAGGTTCTGCCTTCAACAGTACATAGAGACAAGTGGCAGGTTAGGATGTCACTCCAAGTCCTGAAGAGACATGCAGACGACCCAGAGTGGTCAAAGTCATACTTGCGAAACTGGCCGGTCTATACCCTGGGTTTATTCTTATCTGATGGAGAAGATCAAAAGACAATTATGGATGACCTTATGCAGTTCTGGGAGTCCACGAAAATGTCGCAAGTTGTGCATTACTACCACGATCTACAGGGTATTTGGGGCGTGACATAGTATAGCTGGTTCTTACGATAGTTATTATATAACACTGCTCAGGTTGATTGTATTGAGAGTGTATTAGAAGCTCGACAATAAATCTTCAGAAGCGTAGCGAATTATTAATAATATGATCTTCAAGGACATTAACCTCCTTACCTACCATTGATCTCATATAGCACTGCCATTCTGCTAGAAACACGGGGTTGAGGGTAATTACACTATACAAGCTCTAGAATACCCAAGTATATCAGGGACTAGCAGGACCGAGAACAATATCGTCAAGAGCAATAGCCAGAGTGACTTTATCCCGGTCGGCACAGTAGAGTCTGAATGCCATGGCAGGGTTCTGCGCGGTACGCCGAAAGTCCGCGAACCGAGGTTTGTAGGAATTCAGTGACGAGTAATCAAGCATAAACGTGGTGACAGTAATTCCGTTCTGCAAAATGTCTATGGAACAGGATGCATCACCAACAACTGGCGCAGGATCACTGAAGACAGCAGTAGAAAGGGACACGCGCAGCACTCACGGCGGCACACAAAGAAATCCAGCGCATTGTAAAAACTGACAAAGGAAAGGAACGAATGTGGCTTTGAACGAATGTGTCAAAAACAAAGTTGACAGAAAAGAAGGTTATGTGAGAACAATATGACTGACTTGTTTGACAGGCGAGATTAAGATTTTATGATAGCGCTACTTCAACTCAGAAAGCCAATTGGCCGAAGAAGATACGAAAAGCGCAGATGCACGCTACTCCGTAAACATGCTAAGATACCAATAGCGAGTCACAGTAGAACCAATAGTCCGAGGGTCTAGCCTGGTCCGACATATCGTTGCCATCATCTCAAACCTCATTTAGGGGCAAGTCTTTGAACATAGCCACCGTCAAATGATCAAAGGGCAAATTGTGCATCGCCTGATAGATGTCGATAAGCAGCTCGAAGATCTTTGTTAGGATATCAAGGCTTTCAAGCAGGAGTTTCCAGCTAGTTATAAACCCGATTTTAAATGTATGGAAAAGTGCTTTGGGTATTTTCTTCATGACTTTTCTTGTGCGTTTCGAGAGAGCCCTGAGACTTGTATTAAAGATAAGATATATGAAGTTATTAGCAGGCAGTGTGAGATTCATCAAAATCAAGACTTCTTTCCGTGTTATAAAGAAATGCCTCATGTACCTTCTACTCAGCGACATGAGACTCCAGCTCGCCTTGAAGCTGAGAAAACTAGGCCCAAGTCTAGCTGAAAAGGCAAAGAAGTAGCCAACGACCAAACGCCTGTCAAGGGCCGATCTACGCCCGACTGCAAAATGTTGATTGATCGACGTGATCTTTTGGAGCAGGTACTACGCCATCACGACGAATTCAAATTCGTCTCCCATGACGATCCCATGTTATTTCACATCAGGTATCGTGGGAGTGCCAAAGACGGTATTGACCGTTGCCTGTCAGCCACTTTTAACCATATCGATGAGCTTGATAAGCATATTAATTCTTTAGAGGACGAGATTTCAGCTAATTATCGGCCAGATAGTAAAAACGACGAAACATGGAGCTTTTGCTGTTGTCTTGGAGATATAGTTTATATGCTTCAAGCTACTGGTGAGTTCCTACAGAAACATTTGATTATTGATGCCACTGGTCAGCAACGCAGAAACATTCGTTCACAACACTTTATGAACCAGCTAGATCAACACATGAATATGGAGCGTACAAAAGCTTTTCATCAGTGACCCAAAGGTCTTCCTTGTGTGCCTTCAGCGCGTCCTGAATCTGACAAGAACCTTCATAGAAAGCCTTCTGCTGAGCAACATGAGACGTCAGCTGGTTCTGACTCTCGTCGTGAAGACAAGAAAAGGGGCAAAACTTACAAGCGTCCCGAGAATCGTCCTATGCCTCCTCCTCGTGAGCAGAAGAATTCAGCCGATCTCAAATCTCATCACACAGAAAAAGAAGTAGCAAACAAGCTCGGCCGTCCCGAGAAGATCTCCCAAGCTCATGTAAGCCGAGAGAAGAGTTCAGCCAGTTCCAAGTCGCGTCATCAAGAGAAGAAACAGGTAACTATTACCAGACTTCTGTTGCTCCTCTTTATGAGCTGGAGACCCAGCTAATCCCAAACCTCATTGCGGCGAGAAGGAAACAGAAACCAATCTTGATTGTCTCGAGGAGTTCTATATGCCTTGTGCACAACTACAGAAGAGTCCAGCTATTTCCGAATCTCGCCATAGAGAGGACAAAATGGAAAACAAGCTCGAGCGTCTGGAGAAGAACAATCCTCCTCATCCACGCCGACAGGAGACTTCAGGTGGCTCAACTGGTCTTAAACCGGGACAGAACGAAGGAGAAAGAGAACGAAGCCCTAAGTCTCTCTGTAAAAAGCAGGAAAAGGAAATCTATCCTCAAAATCTCGTGGGTCCTTATCGGTCTTCTTCATACCTCCCGGAGAATCCAATTAGTTCTGAGTATCCCCATGGATACACACAGAAGGAGCTACACGACTCGCGCCACAGCTTTCAACCTCGGATTCTGGGAGATCCAGCTGGTCCGGAACATTTCGGCAGAATGCTTGATGCTCCTGAGACATGGCTTGGAGACGAGCCAGAGCTCAACCCGCACCTTCAGCTTTGTATTGGAACAAGGATTATCATTCAGGATATTCTTGACTCTTGTCAGACCGGGAGCAGGACAGGAGTGCAAATTCTTCGTCGGCAACCTCCCCAAGATGCAGTCCCACAAGTTCGCTTTCCCTACGATATATATCCCGACAACTGTGGTGAATGGGAATGCCAGACCCTCGTTGAACCAGAGGATATCCAGCCTGGCGATATTGAAGTCGTGGCGATGTCGGACAACACGCTCTTGAGAATGGTCGAGGATCATGAGGGACATAAGAAAGCATGCTAGGTCCGAGGCCGATCGTGAATTTGTGGTGCTTTGTCCTGACTTCACCGCACTAGGGCTATCGGAACGGGTTCTTGCTTGGCGGGTTCATGGACGTGAGGACTCACACTGCATGGATCGTCGGGGGTACCGGGTTACAAGTCGCGTTTAGGACTCTGGTATATGTCTGAAGGATATTTAGGAGAGTTCTTTAGTAGATGAGAAGTTTGTAGGTCAGTAAGATACTAAGCTGGTCGTAGGAGCAGAACGGCGTGTTGGGAGAAAGGTCGAGGGGTGGAGCGAATGATAAGTCTGCCAAAGGAAATGAAAGTAGGGTTTATCTCTACAGCAAAAAGAAAAAGAGTTCAAAGGATAGAGTGGGAAGGGGGTAGGATAGTAGAAAAATAGAAAGGTTATGCGGGAACACTTGTGTGTAATCACTTTTGCTGAGAGCTTTGAATCGCCGTGACATATATAGCCAGATAGCATGGGTATTTGTGACCTGAAGTTAGAACACCTTAACTACTATATCTCAAGGTATCTGGTTAGGAGACCAGTGGTATGGGGACAGGATGCCGGTTTAAAGACATATCTGTTATTCTTGCCCTACAAGCCCCCAAACCCTTCAATTATTTTCAGCATCAATGTTGAAAGGCTATGAGGCCTCGTAAAGCGGCCATACCGGCTCTAGGAAGATAACAGAAGGTTTTAATTTAACAATGTTATTGTTATAACTATGATATCAGGATACCGTAGCTGTATCTGTATTGGGATAGCCGAATCAGTATTTCCTTTATTTGAGGGACCGAAGTAGTGATATATTCCTATACAGTAAGATTGTCTATAGCTCGCCGTAAAGAGCTTTTGGCCTCCGTGGTGAAACTAATAGAATATGTACCAGAAGGAGATTCTATTGTAACATGATGGTGTCCGATGGCCATTAGTGGGTCGAGATCTGAACGATACTGTTGGGGTAGCCACAACAATTTCTTATCATCCAATGCTATCCAATCGTATCCAGCGCTACTCCCATATGCCTCAAAGGTTGGTCTAATACTAGGTAAAATTTCACCCATCTGGCTGTCTGTTCCTATGCTTTCGCGCTTGCGTGTTTCCAGATCATCGATAACATTTGCTAGGTCAATACGAAATAGGCCTTGTTCGGTAGAGACGGTTAAGTCGTCGAGGAAGAAGAAATTCATTGCGTCAGTATGTATCCGAACATGATGAGTTCCTGCCTCCAAGTCGGAAAGGAGTATGTGTTGGTGGTTGTGTAATACATAAGATATCATTCGTTTTCCACTAGGAGAGAGAAAGATTCTCGAAAGTGGATAAACTATCCGACTCCACACGAGACTGAACTCGGAGAGCCGTTCGCCAGTTTCGATGTTATATAAGACAAACAAGGCATCCTCAATTTCTCCTTCGCCATGTCCGGAACACCATAGAACTCCCAGTCGACTGCCCGCAAAGGCCACCACATCAGGTTCCCTCAATAAGTGATCCGAAGGCTTAATGGAACGTTCAAACTTCCCCGTTGTGACATTCCAGACAGAGACTCCCTGAGAGCGCTCCGAACAAGCCACCCAGTCATTTCCACCACTGGTTTCGTCAGAAACCGCCAGAAGTGAGCTAGAGCCATTTGCTATCGAAAGGTGTCGCAAGTTATCCGTAGCCAAATTCCACACAAAAATGAACCAGTTGTTGTCGAAAGCTATCTGTTGATCCTTCGGTGAAAACTTCACATCCCAGACGTCGTGCACGACGTCTTGGATGCTCAATGAAAATGGAACCTTGCCTGTGGTAGCGTCCTGTACTTCGATCTTGCCATCAAATATGGAAGCTATTAACTGGCCATTATTAGAGGCGGAAGAGCTTCTATGCCGTCGCTCCTGGGATAAAAACTTAAGATCCAGAAGGGCACGAACATCCAAGAGCCATATCGTCTCACACTCACTGATTATCATCTTCAGATTATCAGGAGAGATAGCAACAATCCCATTGTAGCTCCCCTTACTGGGTAATCTGAGCCGTTGCAGCAAGGCTCGACGATGACGGTCATATATCAAAATACCTCCGAGAATAACTATAGCAAGCCATGATTCACTATTTGGAAAGGCTAGAAAACGGAGGCCATAGCCGATCGAAGCCCAGTCTTCAACCCTCTGCTCAAAAACGTCCCATAGATGGATCTGGCCCTCAAAGGTGCAAAGCATGAGCAGGTGTGTATTCGGGGAGAACTTTGCGTCAATAATCGTGCCGTATTCTCCCCCATTCGTAATTCCGTACTGCTTGCAACCCCGTAGGTCGAGAACCCGAACAGTCGGATCTCCAATGCCAAAGATCCTCACTAAGGCGCAGTCTGAGGAGAATGAGATATCATAAGAATCCCGATCCAGGTCCGGTTGAAGAGGCCACACTCGAGGCATGCCGCCTTCAATGGCATAGAGTTCCAATCTATCTTGATAGCAAACTGCTAGCCACCGGCTATCGGGTGAAAATGTGATGCCTCGGGCTTCGAGAGTCCCAACTGCCTGAGTCCATAGAATACTGTTTGTGTTTAAATTGCGGACCTCAAGTGTATATTGTTTGGGCTCTCCTGCCTCATCTGAGTTGCACAAAGTGATCAATGTCAACCACTTCAGGTCTGGTGATGGTGTAAGCAATATCGCATTGTCGTAGTTGGTTCTTCCATACAGAGAGGCATCACAGACTCCCCAATTCATCAATTCAGGCTTAGAGGTCGCTGCGACTAGCGTCTGACTTGTTGGTGAGAACTCTATAGCGCGAATCTCAGAATCAGTTTCAAAAACACTCCAGATAGGGCTCCATTGAGCATCAACTTGGGGAGTGGTTGCAAATATCCCTGGGGTTAACGACTTGAATCGATTGCGAATGAGGCTTTCCCGTGGACTAAACAGCAACCCAGATGCGTATATTTGGAGTGGATGATTTTCAATGACTGTGCGAAAGAATAGGAAAAAGCGGAGGCCGTCTTTGACTAGCGTCGCGTAATCTGGCTGAGAGATGGACTGTTATGGAATCATAATTAGCGTTGATTTAGTTGACAGTCCGAGAATTATCAACTTACAGCTGGTAAAGCTTCAAGAAACAACAGAGCCTTCGCTGCTGCAGACAGATTTTTACAGAGACTGAGAGCTTCTAGCCAAAACAAGAACTTATCAGCAATAAACTGATGCGCAGCCTTCATGCAGGGGCTTTCCTTGTCGCTATCATCTTGACCAAAGAGCTCATATGCCTCTTTTAGATGATCAGCCCAGAAAACGCAAGCATATTCCAGGCCATCTAAAGGGCCTGGTATGGGGCAACTGTAAATAGCTTCTTCTAGTGATACTCCAGGATAAACCAAGCCGTACATATCCATATGGAGAGCTGAAGCATGTGATAGACCTCTGAAAGAGGTTATAGTGATGCTGTGAAAGACTATGGTGAAAGAGTAGTGCACTCGACTCTGCCAAGAGAAAGTCTTTGGCAGATTGGTGAATGAAGAAGATGGTATTTCCCCTGCTCGTTAGAAGTGAACCACATTCGGCTATCACGTCGGGAAGCATCTCTTCGTCTATAGCCAGATCTTCCATAGCCATAAGCTCGGAAAAGGTGATTGGACGAAAGACCGTACAAGCAATGGCCAGCAGTCTGATGTAAATCTCCCGACTATGAGATGCGAGAATTTGATCCATCATTCTAGCGAAAAGCTGGGTAAGACCTTCGGGGAATTGTAGCAACAATTTGCTAATCTCCCAAGCTCGGCTCTTTTCCAATTGTTGGCATACTAAAGCTACCCATAGAAATGTGCCGTGGGCATGTTGGGACAGATGACTGTGAATTTGCTGCACTACGTTTTGCTTGAGCCTCTTTCGCTTAGTCAAAGCATTGGTTCGGTAGTCGATGTAACTCGTAACAGCTTGCGAGAGACACTCTTCATGGAGCTCCAGAGACAGTGGGAGCTTTGTGGGTGTTTTTCCCAGATACTCTTCGATTTCGGATCGGTTGCGGCTACTGACAATCCATTTAACACGCGATGTAGTCGATATCAGCATTAAGAGGAAGCCAAGGTCGTCGACGCACTCATCTAATGCATCCACAACCAGGTATATCTCTTGCAGGGCTGGATCGGCTATAACTTTACGGAAAATATCTTCCATTGCCACTCTAGAGTTCCAATGGATGGTTTGATATTCTTGCCCATCATGGAGATGAGACAAAAGACATGGTTGTTGAACGATCAGAAGGTAGAGCAATCCTCGCAGTACCGCTGTGCAGTTGTTCAAACCAGAGTTTGTAGCTTGGCAAAAGAAATAGGATAGCGAGATGCTGCTCTCCGAGTTCGCCAACCTTGTTGAAGGCTGCAGCTCGTCAATGATGCCGCACAGTAGCATCGTTTTGCCTTTTCCAGGGTCACCTTTAACCCATAGAAGCTGGTCGCCAGAGTCTTTGTCGCGCCAAGTGATGAACTCCTCGTTGTCAAGGATCCACTTATACGAATCTCGCCATAGATGACCATTCGTTTGCTCAATCCGAGCTTTATCTTGTCGAGGATCAGTGAAGCGCAGTGCTTCCAAGGACTTTCTGGCATGATCCTGGTCGATGCTCTCATGGTAGTGGTTCGTTGTATTGTAGTTGTTGCCGATTTGCACTCTTGAGGAGTCAGCCGCACCTAAAGACTGCACGGAATTGGTGATGTTCTGCATTGTGAACACGAGAACACGATCTTTGTGAAGGCAAAGGTAAGCAAAGAAAGCAAGAGTGAGAATGCGACAGGAGAGGGAACAAGAAAGCGGGGGAGAGAAGAGGAAACAAAGGTGCAACCAATTAGAGCAAGAACCTGTCAATTTGCTCGTTGGTTGTTGGTTGTCCAGGTCTGAAAGTAAGGCCCCGCTCCGAACAACACAATCTCGAAAACAACAGTCGTATCCTGGTACGACGTTGACACAAAAGTCGCGCAATTGAGTCACATCTGTAGATTTGCTCCAAGCTACAGTACCGACTATGGCTGAGGTCTTTGGCGCCGTTGC
The DNA here is from genome assembly GCA_013184445.1 of Fusarium sp. NRRL 53497. Taxonomy (NCBI): domain Eukaryota; kingdom Fungi; phylum Ascomycota; class Sordariomycetes; order Hypocreales; family Nectriaceae; genus Fusarium; species Fusarium sp. NRRL 53497. The sequence goes on along the minus strand of JABCJZ010000373.1, from coordinate 59,391 downwards.
TGGCGCTATTAGCATTGCCGCACTATTCAACAACTGCATAGACTGTTTCGAGCATGTCCAAATTGCTCGGCAGTTCAACCAAGACTTCTCTCTATGCCTACTCAGACTCGATGTTGCCAAATGCCGACTGGCAAGACGGGGGGCAGGCATCGATATCAATAATGACCCTCGATTCCATAGCAACGAAACGGCAGATCCAGACATGGGGTTGGCTCAGGAACTCCTGAAGACGATTGTATCTATGTTCGAACTAGCACAAAAGCTTTCACGACATTATGAGACCAAGTTGGATGAGCAAGGCAGAGAGGTTTGCACAGAAGCAGATCTTGACTCAGTCTCACGCCGCTTGCACCATCGCTTTCGAGCACTGGCGGTTCAGCGACAGAGCCGCGTAGGCCTGATTAAAAAGACAAGCTGGGCATTGTACGACAAGAATCGAATGGAAAAGATGATCGACGATATCGCCAGATCCGTCCAAGAGTTAGAGCTTGTCTTTCCTGCCACCGCCCAGCCTCTGAGCGAATTAGTCAAGATGGAGGTTGAGGAGGTGGATGATGAGGAGGAATTGAAAGTTATCCATGAGGCCGCCGAGGGCTTAGATCCTGTTTTGGAAAGCGTATCTAAACAGAAGATGGAAGAGGTCGCTGGCAAGAATTCGGCTCGGCGCATTACTGGGCCAGGTAGAGTGAATATTGGCCACGTTTACGTAAAGGAGTCGTTCAAAGGCTTTAAGGAAAGCTCGGTCAATTATGCTGATCAGATCGATACTCAAGAATCTACACGTGTTAATATTGGGAATACTTATGGCGGGAAGGGAATTTGGGACTGAGGGATTTTACTACTATTAAAGCATGTTTGGATATTTAAAGATAGAACGGATACCTTCGAGCTTACTATTATGACCCAAGGTATGTGGAAGTAAAGACAAGACTCCTGATAACGTAGTTCGCTCTTTGCGCTGCGAGCACTTCTGCATCAGATCTTTTCTAGTGATAAGCTTCGCTTTTGCATTATTTATGGTGGTTGAAAGCAAAGGCCAGGCAATGTTTGAAGATTTTGACAGTATATGGGATATTCTCTCCAAGGACTAATCGGCCACCAACCTGCTTGTTATTCTCGATGCCCTGAGTGAGTGTGAAAAGTACTCACAGCGCCAATTATGACCCAAGGAAAGGAATTAGGCAAGAAGCCATTCTTCAAGGTCATTTTTCTCAGTCGCCCGGAGAATATTATCAAGTATTCTTCCAGCCAGAATATCGCCACCGTGCGCCTTCGCAGCGAAGGCCAGACAGGACCCATTAGCGAGGATGTGGAGCTGTTCATCCGCAGTCACATCAGTGAGCTCAGTGGCAAAGGCTTACCGCACGATCTACTGTCGGGGCTTGAAGAGACCCTAATCAAGAACGCTGACCAGACTTTTCTGTGGGCGGCGCTCATGATAGACCTCCTCAAGGAAGCTGCATCTTCTGGAGCCCGGTACAAAGAACTGGAAGACCCTTTGGAAAATGACGATATATATGCCATATACTCAAAGTTACTCGAACGGAGCCAGGACTCAGATGAAACAAAGAAGGTGCTCCAGTTGATCCTCGCCGCGGCTCGGCCTCTTACCCTCGACGACCTCAACCTTGCATTGATTGTTACTCCAAGCAAATCTCTTTCAAGGAGCCTAATTTCAATTTCAAGAGTTCCATAGAAAATCACCTAAAGAACACGTGTGGACATTTCGTTCGTGTAATTCGTTCTGAGGTCTATCTGGTTCATCAAACCGCCCGAGAGTTTCTTCTCCATCAACAGAGACTGCAGGATCGAATCACGGCACGGTAGTTTTACTCTTAATGGATGCCACCTTTGCAAGCTTTCATCTACTATCCTTTTCTTCAGATCCTTTCCAAGGACGCTGAGCTTGAGAGGGAGAGTCTCACTCGATATACTTCATCGCGTTGTGCTGTAATCGAGTCTTTCAACAAGGCCGCGATAGCTCATGGTTTGAATCATCGCTTAGAACTCTTTACAAAAAGGAAGAGGTCGAAAAAGGCTGCTCCCTCTAGATAGTTGCTAATGGTGGTTGAGGTTGAAATCAGGATCTCCGTAAAAGTAATGTATCCATGAAATGAATTTCTTGATAGACGGGGCAGTTTCCTCAACGATTCCTTATCGGAAACGCCCTTTGGCCTTGGAGTGAGACATGCATCGGAGCGGGCGCGGTTGGTAGATCCCGAACGTCGAGACCAAAGTGAGGCTTGGCTGAGGCCAGCCATATGTGCGGGGTTTCAATTATTACATAGAGAAGCTGAACAATCCCTACAACGACAAAGCTGCCCACTTTGCCCACTCGACATAACGTGGGGTATCTTGAGATATCATGGCTGATGAGTGGAGTGGAAGGAGGACTTTGCCTTTATTTCATTCTACACTGTAACGTTCTAAAATTGACTTCAAGACGCAGTATGTAAGCTTTTGACCATGATAATATGAGTAGAGTGTTTAGTTCCAGCCTTGTAAATCTCCCTTGTAATATCCAGCGCGCACTATGATGAGGTTGGGAAGGAGCGAACAGTATCCAACGGTCTTGAGTTATCGTACGCATATGTATATACATGCTATGGTTTCCTTTTTGTTCTTCTTAGACACTTGCTCCAGATTGAGAAACAGTTGCATAAGAATCGATAAGTCCTATGCAGAGGCAGCTAGTGGCTGGCTGAACTACAACCTCCTCAGCCCATATTGATTACACCCCCGCTTCAATGTCTCAAACATACTCAGTTCTGCATAACAGCATGCTCAAAGAGCGGTGTATAACCTGAAAAGACTAATGAGAATTGATTAGAATGAGATTTATAAATAAGGAACCTGTTCACAAATACACTCCAGAAGCAAGAAGGTTTTCAGTGTTCATTTTCCCATATCATTCGAAAAAACAGCAAGCTCGTCTCTTAGCACAATATGCCCGCATTCACGGAACAACCTGATTGGAATATACTGAAGGAGATCTTATCCGATGATCAAGTTCTCTTCCCCGGCACAGAAGCATACTCCAAAGCCAGTGCGTACACTCACTGACTGCCTTCTTGCTTTCCACGACGCTAATATGTTTTACAGTTTTCATTGGGAATCTCAACTATCGCTTCACCATGCCAGCTGTCGTCCTACAGGCCCGATCCACTCAGGATGTCAAGTCTGCCATTGCGTTTGCCAAGTCAAACGGTGTAAGGCTCACTGTCAAGAACGGAGGCCATTCGTACATGGGCTATTGTCTCAATAAAGGAGGAATAGTCCTTGACTTGAGCCAGATGCGAGGATGTTACATTGACTACAACAAAATGACAGTTGACATGGAAGGTGGTCTCATCTGGGAAGATGTCTACTACAAGTATCTGAAGGATAAACGAAACATTGTCATTGGCGGACAATGCCCTACGGTCGGAGTTAGTGGTTTCACCCTTGGAGCTGGCCTCAGCCCGTTTTCACGCACCTACGGTCTTGGTTGTGATAACCTCCTCTCAATGACTATCATTACCGCCAAGGGCGAAGAGGTCACTGTCTCCAAGCACGACAAGGACGAGAAGAAGCGTGATCTCTTCTGGGCTCTCCGTGGAGGCGGGGGTGGGAACTTTGGCGTCACTGTGGCCTTCACATCGAGAATGCACAAGCTGCGAGATCAAGAAGGTAAGGTTGTGTGTGGCCAACTCGCCTGGAATCTTCCTCAACAGCAAGAGGCTTTTGACAAGGTCATGCAATCTTTCAACTCCAACAAATGCCCGGCCGAGTTGACCGTTGATGGGTTATGGTCGCATGGCGAGAACAAGCAGTTCACTGGTGGCATGACTGTCATCTATAACGGATGCATGGAAAAGGCCAAAGAAGCCCTCAAGGACATTTTGGCTCAAAAGCCTTTGAGCAACAGCCTTGCAGAGATGCGATGGACTGATTGGGTTCATAAGGCGGAAGGCTTTGACCCCATGAGCACTGTCTATCACCACCATGCGTCTTTCATCTTTGCCGAAGGTGCTATCACTCCGGAACTCACTGTATTGGTTGCTCGTCTTGTCCGAGAAGCTGCAGAGCTCGTCGGTATCACGGATGCCAACAAAACTAACGACCCCAAGTGTCATTTCCTCTGGGATCACATTGGTGCCAAAACCGAAGAGATTCCCGCTGAAGACACAGCCTTTTTCTGGCGCAAGGGACATTACGTCGCAACCATCAAGGTCCAATGGACGGATGACACTAAGTACCATCAAATCATGGAATTCTTTGCCAAATGTCAATCTCAGCTTCTCCCCTTTGCCATTGATCAAAAGGCCGCATATATCAACTACATTGACGGCACAGTCCACGACTGGCAAGAAGCATACTATGGAAAGAATTATTCTCGACTTCAAAAGGTCAAGACTGAGTGGGACCCGGACAACTTCTTCTACAACGAGCAGTCCATTCAACCACTTCGAGAGGATGGCAAAGCTCTGCCTATTCATGGTGTTCTTCCAGTTCCCACCAAGTCTGAGATTTTGCATATGCCGCTAGTACAGAAGGTGGAGAGCTGGTGGAAGGATGGTGCGTCTGTTGTTACACCGGACCAACTTGGTTCACCAAAGACAGAGGAGGAGGCCTACCAGAGAGACGCTGAGCTTCGTCGAGAAATTCTCAACGGAACTATCTCTTAATAACAGGTATTCTTGACCTCATCTTTAGACCGTACCAATATATATAGGAGAATTTGAGAGTTTATTATAACTAAATGTTAGAATTGTCTCAAACGCTATTGATATGGTTATTTGTATTATTTTCTACCCTGCAAGAAAAGAAATACTCCGTTCTCGACTTATTTGCTACCCAAAGCACTGCCAATAAACACCACTTCCACCGCAGCGAATCTGTAGCCAAGATTAGAGTCTTCGATATTGACTAGGGTATTTCTACTCACGTAGCGGTTGCAGCAAAAATTTCGACCCGCTTTGCATTGGTAAAGAGCTCTAAGATAACCGCAAAGACAACAGTAAAAACCACAGTGATGCCAATTCTCTGAGCTGTCGTTTTGAGGCTGTTTAGTGCGAAGATGGTCAAAACAGGCATTGCTGACGACACAATAACGGTGAATAGACTACTTGCTCTGGCGAGGCTTGAGTCAGAGTATGAAGTCAAACCTGACTCGACGTCAACAACTTTCCCAGCTTTCAACCTTTCGCCACACAAACGATGAAAGATTAATGTCAGAACTTCCTTTACGAAACTGGTAAAGGCATCAGAGTCCCCAGCCGTCTTGCTTAAAGAAACGTATTGAGACGGGTCCTTTGGTTTCCAGGTATAAAGCTCGCTTGTCCCACTTTTGGCGAGGAAGTTGTTGCCCCCTTTGAGGTCCGTTAACCAATCCTGTAAAGTCTCCAGTTGTGAGGTTTGGGGAGTTTGGATTTGAGATAAGTGTCACACTAAATATAGATTAGTAGGTCTCTGTAGATAGATATCGAGTAAGATAAGTCCTACTTTGAAGAATGAGATTGTCTATGAGATAGACAACGGATATTGATTAGTTACTAAGTACTTGTATGGAAAGATATACGTACTGTACTCCGCGAGCTTCGGTCTTAATATTCCTAAGAGGTCGGACTGGTCTTGGCTGGCGTCGTCTTTTTTGTAGGTTAACTGAAATTGATATTGGAGTTCCACTATCTCCGCCTGGAGAGCCAGCAATACAATCATGTTAATATCATCAAACCGCCTGAAGATAGCGAAGCATTTGTCCTTTTTCATTATCCTCGCGAGCCGGTGATATTTCTGTGCTGAGTCATTTCCATCATTGGGAGTATCATTACCCAAACTTTGAGATTGCCTTGGATGAAGTTCATCCATCGGCACGGCATTTGGAGCCGTCATGGTTGATCGTAAGCAAAAGAGCAACTCGAGATGCTGAAGCAGACAATCCAGGTAAAGAGAAAAAAGGCTGGCATGGATTGAAAAGCAGGCTGTCGTATTCCACCACGCCATATGCACGCTATTTTCAGCTGACCTCTTTATGACATGCGCCAACCTTTTGCTTCACATCTATTGGACGCCATTTACACTTTTCCGCCACACAAAATACACTGTAATTTCAGCTTACCTTGGTGTGGTATGCCTTGCTGTCTTATTACTACTGGACGCCATTTGATCTTTTCTGCCTGGTGTCCTTAGTTAGTAGCCTGAGAGGGCGAAAGGCAGGACTGTAATATTTAGGTCACACCCATGGATAGCTTGAGGCTTCTCTCTCCTACTAAATTAAAGCTTCTCACAGCAATGGATCCTATCTCTCTAGTTGCTATCGCGGCATCACTTGTCTCCTTCTCTACCTCCACCCTTTTGTTGGTTCAAAACTTCGTTAAAAGCGACGAGACCATACGGAGACTCAATCTTGAGGTTACAATCTTGCAACACATCTTGCAGGAATGTGGCGATACTATCTCCAACGTTGACGCATTGCCTTCTTCAATTAGGACCTGTGCCGAAATTTGCATTCAGCGACAACGAGAGTTGTTATACATCCTGGACCGCTTGATGCGCCCAAGCCGACATGAATGGTGGCGGTATGCAAAAATCACCATGAAGGAGCAGGAATTGATGGTGATTTATAACTCATTTCGTGATTCTGTCCCTCTACTCCGAGATCTCTCATCAACGTAAGTCAATATCCACAAAACGTTACTTTGTATACTGACTAACAAAAAGACTCCGGATGGATCAGCAATTTTTACACATGAGGTTGGTGGTTTTGAGCACGCTGAACGCTATTCTGGTCACTAAATCCAGCCCCGTAGCCTCGCCATGGCCCAAATCATCTCCGAGAGTGATGAACGTGCTATGGAACACTACCGAGGTGGCCCTCATACCCCAATAGATGAGCCCATGACCAAGGCTTTGGAACCTGCAGATGATGCCGGACCTGCCAAGCAACAAGCAAAACGACGGGTCGCCTTCGTATCAGAGGTTCAAGAACTGATCTCCAACGACTTCACTCGGAGTCTGATTCTTGTAATACCAGATGGCGCAGACAGCTTTCGATTCGTCACAGTACGCAATAAAGTCGACACGGGTAGTGATGAAAACTTCGTCAGCGCGGAGCTACTCAACAAGCACCGTATTGACCGGGCAACAATCACAACAATTCCGGCAGAGAAGAGAGAAGAACGTACCCTGCAAATGCTTAATGGGTTCAGCTTTACTCCGACGGAAGAGATCTGGCTTTGCTGGCATAAGCCTAACGACATGAAGCAGCGGGAGAGTTCTTTTGTGATAGTTGAGAGCGCACCATTCGACGTACTGATTGGATCGAAACAGTGGCAGGGTGAGGTTAAGAAATCGGCTTTCTTCCTGATCGGAAGACGCAAATCAAAAGGTATATTTATTACTAAACTCGATTTCCTGGACGACTTACTAACACCATGTTAGCTGAGAAGAAGGAGCAAAGGGAAAGAGCTGAAGAAGAGGAAAGAAAGGCCGAAGAGCTGCTCAAGGCTCAGCTGCAAGAAACGGAAGAAATATTAAACGGTGGCAGTCGAGTGAAAATCAATGAAATGGAGAACGGACCCATGTCTAGGCATATTAGAAGGCGTTAAGTAGGCATCATGTTTGCAGACAGAGTATAAGTAGTATTGATAGTTTATCTGGCATTCTTCACGATATGATATTTATCACTATTATAAATCTCCAAGCCCGAACCATTGGTGATGTGTATTGTTGGTAAGTGAAGACCATCGTACGACCTTCGCAACCAAAGGAAATCTCCACTTTTGGCAGAAAACATATAGCCTATTATATTGCTAAAGCTATTTAAAAGCTCGAGGGACCTCAGGTAAACTTTAAATCCTCGACTCATCGCTTGTCTTTCCTTCGTCACAGTCCTATCTACCTCGGGCATTATTTGGCTAGCTCCCTCGTATGAAGCCTACAAGACCATTCTAACAACTTTGAAAGTCTCTTGCACACAATGTTCGAATGGCGCAATAGGGCGTAACTATTCAATTGCGTTCCCACTATCGACTTTGATACGTTCTGGTAATACATATCTTGACATAGGTCAACTACTGCGTTACGAAAAAGAGTGTAGTATGAAGCTTCAACGATAGATTGCTCTTCGCTGCAGTGATATTCCCGGCCACAAACACTTCCCTGTCGAGAAGCTCCCTCACACCATTATCTACGTTCCATGTTTCTCCCACTTGCTGAAGTAACGAGAAGTCTCTGAATTTCTCAACAGCGTGACGTCACCCTAGATGATCATTCTATCGATCGAGTTTATGAAGATTGCTAGGATCCGGAAGCTTAGGGCTTGCATCATCGTGATGTTCAGTCTGGCTGTTCTCTTTTCTGACGTAGATATGAAACTTCCTAGTGACCTCCTGTTATCTTGTGAATCTTCTAGGATTTACATTGTGATCGACGACTGTCATCTGAGTATCACGACGTGAACTTACCGGTAGAGTTCACAGCTTGCATGGCACGTGCGTTTAATACACACCCACCCTTGTACGTACTGCATTTATCCTGCCTATCGATTGGCCAGCTCGCCAATCCAGAGTTCCACTGCTCGTCATCAGTTATATTTACTATTTACCCAATGTTAAAGGATTGGCAGAGTGGTAAAGCATGCGAATACAGTGATCGTCACTGTAGGAAGGTGGGGCGAATAATCTCCCACCGCTCTAAACTCCAAGAATTATCCTAGAAATATTCGGACGTGTGGTGAGGTAATGTTAAGAAAGTCGAAGCAAGCATCGTGGCCGAGTTATCTGATGACATAGCCTACGCGCTAGTAATCAAGGCGTTACCAAGAAGGGTAATGAAGGAAGCGGGTCAATTTGTTAGTCCCGGACTATATAGCGCGGTACGTACACAAGATTTGGAATTAACTCCTGGACAACAGTATGCTTGATTAATACCATCAGGGCCTTGATGCAATGGTTGTGTTTCCAGATTTAATACACTTCTTCGTACTAGGTGTCGGTAGGACTGCAGGGTACGATATCGGGCGTAGGGAAGTATTGTTACGTTCCTGAATAGTGAATAATGCAGGCAAGGCTTACTGAGGTAGAAAGATTTTATTAAGTGTTAATATACGGTGAACCAGACCCTGTGAAAGTGCTGGTGAATGTGGTCTATATCCTTGTATCTCCGAGTTGGATCAGCGAGGTCATCATGGATCAGCAGCTAATCCAAGGAATCAGGTCTGACCGAGCAGTCTTGGGATTGATTTGTCCGTAGTGGGTCTGGTTTGGCATAGCTGCAACGGTCGTAATACTAAAGTTCCGGATTTATGATGGGATAACGTACACAAAGCGTAGATAGTGTATTAGCAGATTTCTTTTTCTGCAGTAATAGCTTCATAGTATGTACTTAATTAATAGATCACTATAATCTTCATTCTTCTATCGGAATAAAATAGTTTATTTCTTACAGGAGCTATCTTCAAAAGTATAATAGAAAGCGGAAGTTAATAAGGGGCTTGTTTCTTATTATTGAGGCGGGAAAAACTAGACCGAAATTATATCGGAACTTTTGCAACCCCAGCGAGATCTCTTTGAGACCGAAGGAAGGACCTTTTGGCGTCTTCAGCCTCGAATCAATTATCAGAGGGTAGGGCAGTAGATACACCATCTATACAGACCTTTCCCTAGGCTAATAGCTATAGACAGGATGTCATCCTCTGGTATAGAAGAGACTTACCTTTTTACGGCATAGCTGCCGGGCCACAAGTCCATATACGTGTCGGCCTTATTTTGCAGATCTAATTTATTCCAATCCCTGCCGCACTAAAAAGGTCCCTCCGTCGCTCTCAAAGAGATCTCATTGGGGCATGAAAAGTAAGTGGAGACCCAGGGGACAACAGTACGACAGTTGTGATTTCTGAGGATAAACTGTTCAGCAATAGATATATGTTAGCGGATATATACGGCGTGATGCTAAGCGGTGAGAAGTATCACGTCTCTTAATAGCCAATAGTAGGATTAAAGCTCATTGAGGCTGAGAGGTTTTATTGATAGCTGTCAATGAAGATAACAACAAAAGTGTTCTATAATTCGCATAATTCTCTGAACCAATAATATTCAGCTGAGACCGATGTACATGCGTAAAGTTTCGTAGCACTTGTGGGGATGGTAAGGGTATAAATTTTACGTGAGCGATCCATCAACTTCGATCCATCGGCTTGAGTGAGGCGAAGAGCATAATGAGCCAGGATTAATTAGGAAGGTCGGGATGTCGAAACGAACTCTTTGCGCGACTATAAGATCAGCCATGAATCCCAAAGACAAAACATAAAAGCAAGTCACTCACTCTTTGGCTTACAAGCAATCATACCACTCCCGACAAAGTCATCTCCCTACTCAACCTCATCAGCAAACACCATTTTCAATCATGAGACCTTCAACTGTACTCGCTCTTGCCCTTCCAACCGCCCTGGCTTTCGACCAGAAATGCGACTACCGACCTGTCAATGGCGGCAACCAAGCCGGACAAAACGCGGCTAGATGGACAATCACTGGAAAGAATATTGGAGACGAAGTCGCTGGGGACGCATTTTGCAACGGCATCAAGGATAACCTGAAATGTGCAAAGATCCAGTGGGACTGCAGGAGTGATGGCAATCGTGGTCTCAAACTGGTCGCTGTCACGTCAGACTGGTGCCGGGGCGTCGATTTCGATAATGCTTGGTGGGCTGCCACCAAGAACGGTTTTGGCCCTCTTTGCTGCAAGGGTGGCTGTTAAGAGGTCTCCCACCACGAACAACTCAAGCGCCTTTGCAACGTGGGAAACTCGCCATGGGGCAACAAGTCAAGTCATGCGGTGATGTTGGGTTTCGGGATTACTGGTTATTCAGAGAACTGCATTTAGTAGAAATAACACGAAGATGGACCAGGACGTGGGATAAATGCTCACGATCTAGTCTCAAGTTCTCATATTTTTGTTATTCTGTGATATGAATTATGCCAGTTTGTGATAATTGTCTGATTAATGGCTGACGGAAAGCTCGCTGACATAAGGAAGTCTCGTGTCAGAAGGTTCCGAACAGGGAAGGAGAAAAATTCAAGAGAGAAATAGCTCGGTGACCCCGTACCTTTTGGCTTGCATGGACAAGGTACGGGAGGTCATCAATTGGGACTTTCACAGACAATCCTTTCCCGGTCTCTGACACTTACATAACGGCGCATCAGATCAACCACGACCCAAATCTATCCAGAGGTGAGCTACTTATAGCATACATGTGTAGCAAGCGGACTCGTATCACTAACCCTCCAAGCTATGTCAAATCCCAAATCCGCGATGACAAAGCCATCACCAGCGGATTCCTTCCTACCTCCATCTATCTACAAGAACAAACAGTCCAAAAGTTGGTATTGGGGATGCTGTGCATGGGTAGCCGGTACCGAAGCACCCAGAGATAAGCCTTGGAATAGGAACATTGTCAAAGGCAAAGACAATAATGTATCTCAGGATGGAAAGAGCAACAGCAACCAGATTAATGGTAGCGAGAACCTTGTGGCAGAGAATGAGGACGAGAACGAGAATACAATCAGTAAGGGGCACTCTCATCTAATTGTACAGAAGGGTGATAAGAACATAAGCCAAACCATTGAGCACTCCTACGTCGTTACCTATCAGGAAAAGAAGGCGAGCTTACCACAAAAGCAACCGTCTGCCAAGCGAGGCGAAAAGAAGAACACGAGTCCTAAAGCCAAACACTACGATGAAAAGGATCGTAAGAAGCCTGAAAATAATAACAATGAAAAATTGGGCGATGTAGCGAAGGTTATAAAGATCTATTGCATGTGCCCAAAGAGTTTCAAGAAGTAATTAGCACGCACTATTGTAGTATTGCTATAGAGATGCTATTACTTGCGAGTCATACTCCCTCTCAGTTAAAGTGTGAGCTTTCCCGCTGGCTAGCCTAGTCCTTTTATTAAAATCAGCGGTTCAAGGCAGTGTAGGCAACGAAAGCAACAGCTGCCATAACCACAGCCAAAGACATAGGAAACCGTTACGGCTGCGATCTTGATGGCTCTGGTTTGTATTCCCTTCGACGTCGTTATCATTGCCTTCGCCTAGTTGCGTGGCGTCGTTATAGCCCTCCTTGATCTTGATCCTATTAACAAAGGCTTTGAAACACTCGATCGGAAGTCGATAGAAAGGGACATTGTAGATTTCAGTCCGCGAAGTTTGTTAGGGGGGTCTTTGCTGATCGCTAGCACTACTCCTCGATCTCGTCCAGAATTGGTGTCTCTGTTGAGAAAGTCGGGCGCGTTTCCTCCCACATGCTGTCCATCGATCGGATGATTGATAGCGGGAGGCGCCCAAAGGTTGGACTATCTATCCCAACATGTTGTTAGTATTGTTCAAGCCATCGGGTATGTATTGGAGCAGAGGAATGAACTGACTGACCGAGCTTCTTTGCCAAGACTTATGGAAAGGGGTACGTAGCAATACGGACACAATGAACGTTGAGGTATAATTGAATAAGCTTATCTAAAATGTTAAAGAGATAGAGCAATATTAAAAAACCGATATTTAATCGGACATATCACGCGATAAACTTCGAATTACAAGATACAAAGCAATTCAGGGGTTTTAGTCTAGTAGCTACTATGTAGTAAGACTACTAAATGTCTTTCGAGATTCCATCTCATGGGCTAGAAATGATATCAGGTCACAAATGGCGAAAAAGCATTGTTACTATAAAGAAGCACTTTGGATAAGCACCCCTCTAGCCTAGGCCCGGGAATAATATTTGCAGCTATGAGGTTTGCAAACCTTCTCGAAATCACCTCATCTATTGTCTTAACCTTTAGTTGTAGTAGGCGTTCTGCGAAACACACTAGCATCCCCATACATTCGATAATTAGATTTGTATACCAGAGGCCGGTGGAGCCATATTTCTATTAAAGCCTAAAACTGCTTCCCTGCCGCTGACAGTTGTTGACCTAGACTAGTGGACTTTGACTTTTCTGTCATGACTATCTGTAATCAAGAGGCGTTAAAGAGTTTTCTTGCTTCTTCCAGAATGGTCTGCCTTCTAAGGTTGATTCAATTAAGCTGCATACATAAGTGCCGAGGATCTTGATTACCATGGAGTGTTTCTTTACTTAATCTAATGCTTATTATAAAGCTATTACCTACATACAAGTTGAGATGAGAATGCGCAATGGTAATAAAACTCGAGATAGAAAGATGTAGGTGATATCCAATTAATAGAAAGATATAGGAGATAAACCGTACTGTTTTAGACCTGCGTAAGGGTAGCTTAAAGATAGTTAAGCTGATCGTGTGAAAAGGAAGAAGTAAAAGCGAAAGTCCTCGATCTGCATTTATCAAGTTTCTCCTTTGCATAATACCAGCGATTTTCACTGATGATATTTGGAGTTTGCGTTATTACAGCACTAACCGCGATCAAGGTCTTTGAGACTTACAGAACTGACGCACATGCGGGCCGCTTGCTCAGATTCCTGCAGTCTAAGGCTTCTGGATGTGCTTGTTAGAGACTCAGTGATGGTTATGCCATGCCGTAGCAGGGTGCTAATTATGCCTTTCACAACTCAATATCCTAACCTACACCTATCGTTACTCAACCTAACATAACTATAGAACTGAAATGAGAGATAATCTGCAGGTAGCACGCTTTTCATAATTAACACTTATCAAGAATACAAAACATCCAGTACTAACCGTAATTAAAATTTCAAAAATCTACAATAGCTGCTTAAAACATCATAAGTTTTACGTAATCTGCAATAAATGAATAATGCTAAAAGCTATCATAGACTAAGAACCAAACTTACCATAAAAATGCAAACGATCAATACAGTCCAAAGGTTCCCAGCATTGGACATCCCATCAGGCTCACCAGAGTCGAGGCTAGGGCGGATAATTGGCGCAAGTTGTTTCGAAGCTGCTTCTATTGTGCCTCCCCGTTCCCATTAAAGTGGATGCCAATCTCGAAGATTATTTACACACTGTACTTCTGGGGCGACTTTGACTTTCGCCATACCTCGTAATTAACCGGCAATTATGAAGTCAATCGGCGACAAGTGGGATAAATAGGTTGGACCTTGGTCGTGTAGCCCAATTTGACATTGTCACCCGTCCGCGGGGCCCGGTACAACCGAGTTTCGGCAAGCGCGGGTCTAGAAGCATTTGTGTTTTTCTTTTCTTGCGGTCTAGATTGATTTGCGGGTGCAGGATTAATTTCGAACGGGCGTTTCTTGGAAAGGGTTGGGTGTCGGGTGTCAATGGTTAGGTAACCTCATCCTCGGTATTAACACATATATAGATCATGTATAGAGGACTCAACAAGGGTGCTATCAAGTATCTAGAGAATCCTCCAACCAGATATTGAACTATTATTCTGCCTTATGTTGAGCCCTGTTTGCATGACGCTTTTATAATAGATATATTCTTGAAAACAGGTAGCGGAAGAGTCTTGTTCCTCCTTTTATTAATACTACTCCGCGACAGTTCTTCATCAAAGTCGCACTATCAACTTTACCATTTCCTTAGTGTTGACCATCAATATATTTAACTTTGACTCTACAGTTCCGTGCGATCCGTCGGGCCGAATAGTGACAAGTGCAGTACAGACTACAGTCTTGGAGTGCTACAGCAAGGCCAAGCTATACGAGAGGAACAGCTAGGAGCAGATTCGAAACTGGTAGGAACTATGACTGACTATCTTGATTAAGTAATCGGGCCTCTATGAGTAGGAGGTTCAGTAATATAAATACTCATGACCTGCCTTTGAAAACTCAACAGAAACTCATCACAATCACATTTCTTACTCTTCAGTAACTCTCTTCCGATCTCAATCGCAAACGGCTTTTCAAAAAAACCCTTGCATTCCTCAGTCAAGATGAAGTTCTCTCTCATCACCGCCCTTTCACTTATCAGCCTTGCTGTTGCAGACTCTGTCGCACAGAAACGAGCCGTAATCAGTTACGATGGTCTCAAAAGAGATGGCACCCCTTGCGACCTGAGGACTGTGAGCTGGCAGAACTGCCGTCCTCGTGCCTATGCCAATGATTGGAGTCGGGGTTGCTCCCCTATCGACCATTGCCGTGATGGTTATCCTGCAGGTCCTTAGTAAGCTCTTCAGGGAATCTCTGATTAAAGCAGGTTCTTTCGTAAGTATAATGGAAAACTTGCCTTATGTGGACCTGTAGCTAACCAGTAGTTTAGTCAGAACTATCATCTGGGTCCAGTCAATGGATAGACTCAGTTAGTCTCTGGGGATGGATCAGATTTTATGTATCGAAAAAGGGGATGGCAAAGGGGTAGAGGGCAAGAGAAAAGGGTAGCAGGACAGTAAGGGTTAGTCAGATACTGTTAGCAATTTATTCTATCTACCACTCGATGCTAAAGCTTCTATTACCCGTTGAGCAACCTGAACTACTAGAAGCGCTTCCTTGTGTTTTCTTCCTGCCACCTCTGACCTTAGGAGCCGTAATGTAATAGAACACCTTCCTTCCAAGCTGAGTGAATAACGGCAATATGCCCCTTGACTTAATAAGAGTTCTCTCTACTTCTGACTGTTTATAGTGAAAGACATATCTAACTCTTTAATCTGAATAATTTTGCTTTCCTTGTTAATAGTAATAACTGCGTCTTCCTGAGTAAGCTCGTAGTACTATAGGTCACAGCCGAAGTCTGCTCGTGTTAGTCAAAAATATCTCCACCACTCCAGTGCCCCGCTCATTACAAGGCAATCTCAACACTAATGAGTAGAGTAATTGCTTCGCGCCACTTGAACGCCAACTGTTAATTGAGACAGTTCATTCCAGCAACTTTAATATTGCAAATACTGTCGCACGTTGTTAGAAACTCTATTAGATTGTTTATTGAGTTGGGAGAACCCCCAATTGCCCTGTCACAATTGCTTTACTGCGCACCTCACGTCGACGTTACATTCAATTGAGATACCCAGTTAAGGTCAATTGCAACTTCACCGACATCATGGGATTTGCTCAAAAACGCCATCTCGTTGGTCGTTCAGTTGTGAAACTTGTATGTCGACATGCGCTCGTGCTGCGTCGTGCTCTCATTCTAACTGGAGGGTATTATTGGATAAATGTAATGTAGGCATCCCTCGCGAGCTTTCCGGTCAGATGGGGAAGATGAGGCGGGTAGTTCGGAAGACGTCAGGCGTTCTTTTGTGCCCGCGCCATATCGACCCCAATGCGAAGAGGTCCCGTCTCGCCCCACAGAGACTGGACAGGAAGACTTGCTTCGATTGCGGCGGTTGACATCTCCTTCAAGACGCGAATAATCTCGTCTCCGGGGGCCTTCAATCCATATCGGCACATGCCAGCACGTACATCAGCAGGAATCCAGTCTGGGCCGCCCCAGGTGTGATCAAGCCAAGCGATATTCTTAGCTCTCCGATTGTTGAGCAGAGAGCGACGATAAGTGGTTTCGCCGCCGGTCTGGGGGAACAAGGCAGCTCTTTGTCCGAAGGAAGGTACCTTTTTCAAAGCAGAGGCACACTGACCGCAGGTCTGCTTCCGCTACGCTCTTCTTGCGACGCGGCGTCGGTCATAGGTGCAGGTTCGTGAAGAAAGTCTTGTTCAAAGGGCCGAGGTGTTGAGTGAGAATTCCCTGCGGCGCGGCATCGAACGCAGGTATAGGGGCGTTAAGTACGTTTTGCCTAATAGGTAGAAGCGGTTGACCAAGTACTGCCGCGG
The DNA here is from genome assembly GCA_013184445.1 of Fusarium sp. NRRL 53497. Classification (NCBI taxonomy): domain Eukaryota; kingdom Fungi; phylum Ascomycota; class Sordariomycetes; order Hypocreales; family Nectriaceae; genus Fusarium; species Fusarium sp. NRRL 53497. The sequence goes on along the minus strand of JABCJZ010000373.1, from coordinate 42,694 downwards.
CGTTAATTGGAGGGTAATGCCGTTACACCATTCGACTTCCAAAGTAATTTTCATTCTGCGGCAACTGTTTAGGCCTGCTTTCTGCAATTGGCAATGACAGCTTCTGCGTTGCACAACATAAGGTGGACTCCAGCTGCATCTGCTCCAGTACCGCGACCTGTAATTGTAAGAGTTGTTTTAAAGTAGCACTATGGATATTTGACCGCGGGCAGATGGGTGATAGAAGTACGTTCAAAAACATGAATGGTTCGTATTAGCAGACACTCGTTATATATTGTACTCCTCAGGATAAAGTGTAATAATTCCAGAAATGAAGCCCTTCTTTATTGACTAGACACCAGCTCTTAGTGTATGCCTCCTCATCCCGCATTCTCCAGACATTGCTGTCTTATAACACTGGGTCTCAAATGATTGCAGGCCCGTGAAGCAATACTTATCGGCAGTCGATCGTAGTGTAGTCGTGACCAAGGACAATTGCGCAGTCTAGTTTATGCAAAGTAAGTAGATGTTTCTAATTAAGTAAGAGATCTCAAAGAAGTAGAATTTTTCGTGGGCATGGTGAAGACTCACGTCCTCGGAAAATGTTGCCTCTATCATCGGTGAAGTATGCGCATGGGCCAACGTGGGTCCTCTCGGTGTTCATCACGGTGCATGCTTCGTGTGCCCGGTCTAAATCAGTTAGCACCTTGCTGTAATTAACCAGCAAGAGTCAACTTACCACCACCGATCCAATACCAGTTGTTATTGGCAGTCCATACTCCGTTTCTATCTTGAGTCCAGGCAGACGAAAAGTCCATCAAGGTCAGGAAGGCCACGGCTACAGGGACGAAACGCATTGTGGAAGAGTTTAAGTCAATGAATGAAAGAGAAAGTTTGAAAGGTAATGCTGTGGCAATCTTATATAAAATACTGAGATGTGGGAGGTCTCTCAGGGCTAATTGTTGAGATTTAGGGAGTATTGTAATAACATGCAACCTTAACAGGGATTATAAAAGAAAGCGGGAGTAGTGCTTACCAAAGGAGACGGAGGTGTTCTTGGCTTGTGGGGCTATGCCTCATTCTACAACACGCCATTGGCCTCATCGCATCGGAATCTGCTTCGGAAAATAACAACAAGCGTTTGTCCGCTGAGGGATTCAAAGGAACAAATTTGGTACCATTCTCTTTTTTGAGCGGTGAAGATGCATTATTTCAACGTAAATTTCGCTTGCAACCCGAACAGCTTTAATCGCATTTTAGTGTCAGAACATTGAGACTCTGTATTATTTTGCAGATCAGGCTCCCACTTACGACTGTGCAGTATAATGATTAGCTTCTCACTATATCTTCTCACTATGGGCATCTTTCAGGTTGGTATCTCTGATATAATTCCTCGAGCTGGTAGGCTTCTTTATATATACATTTACAAACCAGTGCTTACCATCACTACCCAGCGGCCCTTAAACTCTAATATCAGGCTAATTCGAGGCTAGGAAGAGCTCTAGCTTGTAATTGCATGTTTTGATACGCTTTATCATAACTCTATAGTTGCCATACTTCTAAAAATCTATATAAAAACACTGATATAAACTTTGTTAACTTGGCTCATAATCCTTCGCATGTCTATCTCAAGACCCTCGATGTCTTTTGCCCAAGTGTTCATTATCCTCAGCAGGTGTCAGAAGATGCATGGCCTCTTTTGTTGTGAGCCTTGATTGGCGTTGAGTCGACGTCTCAGCATACGGATGCCAAACCATACCGAGAACAGTGTTTCTCAACGCTAACAAGACATCATTAGCTCTCTCACGGAAATAACACCAAGATAACACATACCCTCGTTATCAAGCTTGTTCAGACTTTCAATAGCTTCTTGATACATGGCCTTGAACTCTCTCTGCAACTGACCAGCTTCAGAGCCCAGTCTCCAAGGATTGTTACTTTGTCTCCACGGATGACGACCCTGAATCATCTCCAGCGTCATGACACCAATGCTCCAAAGATCAGCTAACTCATTATATCCCGTCATCTCTCGCTCAGGAGCCAACCATCCAACTGTGCCGCCCGTTCCAGGACGCGCTTGGTGATGCATACCTGGAAGAGGGCTTTGCTGAGCATCGTCGAGATCAAGCAACACCATAGATTTGCGCTCAGGGGTCCAGGTTCGGATTCCAATGTTGACGGGCTTGAGATCGCCGTGTATCCAGCTGTTTTGGTGAAGGAAGTATGTTGCGCCAAGAATGTCTGCCAGGACGGTTGTGACGATGGATATTCTGATTGGTAAGCTCGTGCGTTGAAGTTGTTTCGTTGATCTCACCTCTCATCCCCTTGTTTGAACAATCCTGCAGTAAGACTGGTGGACAGTGTACCCTGGGCAGCTGGTTCTTGAACAAACCATACATCCGCTATCTTATTCGTCGACCTCACATCATCCGTGATGACTTCAATGAGCCTCAACAGGCGAGTTTCGTTCTTCCTCAGGCTCAAAGCAGCGAGTGTCTCTAGCTTTGCTTGAACTTTACGTATTCGTTCCCTGTCTTTGCCAACTTGCATTCGTTTCAGAGCTACACGTTTTCCTTGGTTATTTGAAGCGATGCTGACCATTCCGGATCCTCCTTTGCCGACGGTTCCTACGCTAATGGTCCACTGACCGATGGTGATAGCACCGTTCTCGGATGGGGTTGGTGTAAGTGCTAACGCGGACAGACTAGTCTGCATGTTGAGGTGCTTCTCCAAGTAATGTTGGGTTCGAGTAGGATAGTCATCAGCGTAAGAACCTCGAGCATATTGGACGCGGTAACAGAGAGACCCAAATTGAAGCTGAGCAGATGATTGGTTCAAGACTCTCTTACTGGAGAGCTTTTGTCCATTCACTTTGGTGACCGATCTGCTAGTTGTTGATTGAACGTACACAAAGCCTGTTTCGTGTATTTGAAGAACAGCTTGGTGACGTCGAACGTTATACATAGCATCGTCTGTAGACCCAAGACAGAGTATGAGATCGTTCAGATGAGGGCTTTCCCTCAAGGTTCCAACGGTCCATCCTCTTGACGGATTTCGAGGCGGTTCATCGAGTGATAAATAATATTGTCCCCTCCATAGTTCGAGCGGAGATTCATAGTCGCCTGGTTCGGTTATTCGAGGTGGTGATGACGGATCTCGTGGTGATGAGAAGGGGGATGAAGATGAGAGTGTTCCTGTGAGTTGCCGGCGGATAAGTCCTGTAACTTCTGGGTCTTTTTGTTGTTCCGGAGATATCCACATGAATTTTCGAGAGTGGTGTTGAGCGGCGTGGATTAAAGGATCCTCGGATTGGTTTTGCAACCAGTCTGCAACAGATGAGAAAGTAAATCGTGCTTCTGCATTTTCAGGAGTGATAATAATTGTAGCGCCTTCAGCAGAAGAACCAGGGAGCGAGGGATCCTCAACAGTCTCCTGACTACTCGGAATATCTAAGACGTCCATGAACCCGATTTTAACTGTCGAGTTTGGTGGGAATGGCGGGGTAAATAATTCTAGCGAGTACAGGGTAGCTATATTTGCATTGGGAATTTGACCAATGACAAGCCGGCATCGGTTGATGATAAAGCCCAAGGAGCGGGGGATCCTTCTTCCGAGTCACAACGCCGACACGTCAATCGGCGTCACGTCATTTTTGTACTAAACACCATCAATCCATCAACAACCCAGATGTTCGCTGGAGACAAGCGACGCAGCTGGCGACAATGTATGGCCGATATCTACGAAAGAGAACATGGGGTAAGTATCTCAATATGTCAAATTGATGGATTCATGCTTATCGCACAGCCTCTCGATGACCCCGTCCCGACATTTGGCGCCAAATTAGTGACAGCTCCATATACGCCGGCTCTGCCCTTCGACATCGCTGGACCCGATATCGAGTTCATGCAAGATCTTGATCGACGCCTCAAACTTCTCGGACCGGAACCAATACCCAAGTGTCAACAGGGTCTACGTTTTATTGACCCTGACGAAGAAGAAGACAATGAAGTGATCTTTAGCGACTCTGACTCTGAAACCGAATCCGGCACTTACGACCAAGAGTCGCTACGCGACTTTGCTGCGCACATGTTCAAGAAAGCTGGCATTGACCTTGAAGTTGTTGCAGCTAAGCGTCGGGCAGAGGTAGATCAGCAGGGCTCGATACACGACAACGAAGGCTTCTCCCGCAAATCTGGCTCAGGCGATACGGGTTTCAAAGCGCCCTCGTCACGCGACTACGCCATTAAGCTCTTCAACAAGGCAGGCGTCGACATTGAAGCTGTTGCGGCTAAGCGTCAAGCCGAGCGCTTGAAGCGAAAACGTGAAGTAGAGGACGATGAGCAAGACACAATTCAAGACGCGCAGCCTTGCAAACGAATTCGACACGGGGCAACAACTGGCCGACCGAAGCGACAAATTCGCCCGTCTCAAAAGCCGCAAGCTTCATACAGTCCTCCACAAACACCCTCGCTGACCGAACGAGAATATATACAAGGACAACCTGACTCGACTTCATCTTGCGAGTCTCTCGTTGCGCAACAACCTACACCCGAGGCTGACAACTCTCCGAGTCACTTGAAGCTAGGGAAGACTCAGCAATCGCCAACTGCGACTTCTGCGGGACCGCTGCCAGCGGGATGAAGTTTGCCGTGTGAAGGAGATCTTGAATCAAACGAAAAGAAGATGGTGCCTCGAAACACTCGGCTTGGTTCTCGGAGGATTCGTTGCTGAACATGAAGCTTTGGTCGGGATACAGCTACGGTCAAGCGGCTTCGGTCGCGAGCATAATGGCTGGATCAAAGACAATGCCCCAGGTCAAACGTGACTTTGGCGGCGCACTGGGTTTGTGCGAGAACACATCCATTCGGCAAGAAAAGCTACAACTCGGAACACCTTGGCCTTCTACACAAGCTGGAGGCCACGACTGTACAGCGTTGCGCATCACGGGTTGTTGATCGGTAAGCTTCCCCACTACGCTTGGTACACCTGGACATAGACTAACATGGAGACTCAGCCTACGTACGCTTGTACCCGATCGAGACTTGTCGCTCCCAGACGAGCGTCAACTCATAGCTGCTACTAGCAGAGAAGACTTCGGGATGGCAGAGTCATGAAGATGCTCCTGCAACAAAGGCTCCACGCCGAATCAGGGTACGGGCACGACGGAAAGAACAAGGGATAGTGCTCAAGATGGAGAAGCTCGGAAATGAGTATTTCCGTTGTGTCTCTACGAGGAGGAACAGTTAGTAGGAGATCATGGTAGGGTTGTGCTGAACATCCATCCAGGACCATCGTAAAATACACATTGCATGGACCCGAAATATCAAGAAATAAATACCTGAATATTATTTATTCATATTCTCATTCTAGCATTTACTGCTTTGTCATCTTACGATGATTTTATCGTTGCTGTAGTAGCAACATCTTCTCTTGTGGACCCACTGTTCTGCACCAGCACTCAACACCAACATCACAGCATCACCATGACTATCACTATGTCAGACAGTGTCGTTACGCCGGAAGTGCGTGCCCTGGGCTGGAATACGATCCGGTTAAATTCGCAGGTGTCTTCCAGACTGAGAAGGGCAGCTTGGTGACGTTTCGCGATGTTGTTAATGAGATGCGCCTCTGCTTCGAGTTCGAACCGGAAGATGACGATTCCTACAACAATTCTGCCGCCTTCGATCACGACGAATCAATGAATCCTCATGAAAAATCTCGTATCTGCGTTGATGGGCGCTCCAAGCGTGGACTTAGCTCAACCTACGGATATTTCCAAGTTTATCACGAAGCATCAATACGCAACGCCGGTACCCAGTCTCCCGCCTCTAGCTTCCAAGAAGCCAAACATCATCAAGTGTCATGTTTATCGTCACAAAACATGCTCATTGCCCCTGGAGTCGCCCCTCAGCGAGCATCTTCAAGGTTAGTCAACTGGACATCTCGGTTTCCAACCCATACTGGCCAAAGAAGCTCAATGTCTGCAACATCTCCGAGAACTAGGTTGACGCTGCGACCCGCGCTATCTCACACCAAACAAGCCGACACCCGACCCAAGGCTCGCGACAATGCCTTTTCGCAACAAAGCTAGAGCCCGTACCGGCTCTCGGTCCTCGATGTATCAGGTTCCGTCTCTACAACAAAAGATATAGATGGCTAGGAGGCTGCCAAAGTCATTGTCCCCAATAGCCTGGAGATTGAGCTTGCCTGGGCCAAGCAAACGACAGAAAATTTCAGACGGAACTGCTGCATTAGAGCCAGTTCTTGCGCTGTCACTGGCAAAGGCGAGTCTTGTGTCATACTCCCCAATATCGGTCCTGCTCTGGAAGCTTGCCATATCATGCCACAACAACACTACCGACTATGCCCGATACCCCAGAACTCAGAAGAGAATGTCCATGGACCTACAGACTTTAACTTATCTCGTTCAATCGTAAACGGCTAATTGCAAGAATATCATTCCCTACCGATCACACAAGGTGCGAGACGGTGAGGCCGTTACAAGCAAGCAGCCGTTATTGCGATTGTCAAGTAACAGGTAATGCAGCCAATGGAGACAGTCAAGAAGACCTTGTCGGCGAGCATCTCGCAGGGCTCACCCTGGAGGTAAGCATGGGATCGATGTTGTCACTAAGATGAACTCGATTGAAGCGAAATGCCTACAAGGACTGCGGTATCCACCTGTTTGATCGTATTGAGACCGAGCACGCCTTCAAGAGTCTCGACTTTCTTAGCGTCTAAGGAGATATTGAGACCTCTCTAACTCATTCGATACAGTTGGAAAGCAGGCTGTGGTTGAATGAGAGACAGAGCACGGGTGAAGAAAAAGCATCTCAAGTGGACAAACAGGCGACTACGTATTATCGAGTCTCAGCAAGCCGTACTGCATCATTCTCCTATCCTAATATATGCGGCACCCTAGTCAGATGTTGGAGTCGAGACCGATGATATATCGGAATGTAGTAGTCGACTCTGGCGGTCAGATGCTCTGGCATAACAATCGGCTGGCGTGCTTTATAGCTCTTAGTTTGAGGGAATAACTATCTGGAGGTTGAGCTCCTGTACCAAAGAACTGGAGTTCATATTTACTGCATTTTTAACCCAGTCTCAAGCCCAGGTTTCGTTTTCAGGTATAGTGGCTGATCTGAAAGCCGCTTTTGAACATTGGCTGAGTGGACTTCAGAATCTGGTTTAATTTCACAGCTGCGCCTGTTCTTTGAAGTGTAGGATAGACGCCAAAATGCAGTGAAGCCCGTCTTCCTCGATGCGCGGCCATGTCTTTGCATCAGGGAGGTTGAAATGTAGTGAAGGCTACTGACCGGGGTGAGGGGAAGGCAGTAACGTTAATTGGTTCAAGATAGACACAGACCCATGTTCCAAAATACGCACCAATCCCTGCTGATATGTGGGTGACGGTATCCTGGGCGGGGGTTAAAATTGCAGTGAAAGGTAAAAGCAGAACGCCAAAACACGGAGTACTTTCAGGGCGCCCCATTAAATGTAGTAATTACTTCAAGATGGATTGAACTTAGCGAGTAAATAGCGTCGGCGAGCACAAACCTTGGTTCCAAAGCACCCCCAGTTTTCAGCTTCAATGTCATTGAAATACTGCCTTCATCTTCAAAAGCCAGCACTGCTGGGGTGAGTGTTCATCTCTGTGTTACTGACTTCACCATTCATAACTGGTTGAGGCCATGAGCTTGGAGCCTTCAGATAGAGTTAAAAGTGCAGTGAAGGTCCACGCCTTGAAGGAGGTCATGGTTGACGTCTGCGGGATGGTGGTATCCTGTCCTAGAGCTAAAATTGCAGTGGCAGTCCATTTCAGGAAGCAAGCAATAAGAATGTACAATTTATTTTACTCTCCCCCTCTTTACACTGCTTACTGGCTGCCAGAGCTGGGCTGTTCGATGGGAGTGGGATTTGTGAACAAGGAACACAAAGGCTCATTTGTGGGGAGTGACGCAAGGGAATGTAAATCGCCTTGAAGAGGGACTGTAGCTATACTAGGCACTGTCACTGCTGCCATTGAGCCCGAAAGGTAGGCATAAATAAGGATTAGGCCATGTCACTAACTCTTCAACTTTCATGTCACCAAAGTCTAGATGTGTATGCCTCAAACGCATATATATATATATATACACATATGTGTAGAAGTATCAGCAAGACTTACTAGAACTAGCCTTAGAGTACAGCTTAAAGTGTGGCATCTGATCACGTCGAGGTCTAGCCCTGCATACCAACGGGAAAGCTCCAATGAGTTGGGTTCTTAGCAGGTCAGAGAAAGCAAGGTAAAGAAACCTCCCGCAATACCACTGACAGCTCCAGCAACAGCCGACCCAATAGTGGTAAGATCCTCACACATCTGATCATCACCATCAACATTTAGGCTGACCTCCATCCTCACCTCCATTTGACCGTGGACATCGTGATCTTTATCTCTGTAAATGAGATTGATAACCTTGGTTTGGTGATACTGATCCACAGACTCGGGATCACCGGCTGCACGAGGTTAGGACATAATCCAAGTAGGCAATGATATTGACTTACCATCGCAAAGACAGCAACCAGAAGGGGGACAGCATCCAGTCTTGTTGGGATGGTATGTCTTCTTCTTGACCTTGTAGGTATGCTTGCTCCCGTGACCGGCTGAAACGGCCTTGAGCACTTCAATGATTCGTTTCCTCATGGTTTTAGACTGAGCAGTGTCTTCTGAGATAGAGATGGTTATAGTGGCATCGTGTATGTCATCCCCAGACACAATCTGTGTCGGGACATCGAGCTTGAGCGGGCATATGTTATCGTCTTGACACTTCTTGTGCAAATGGTCGAGAGCATCCCATGGCGGTGTAGTGCCCCAGTTGATTCTATGCTTGCTCATAGTCACCTTGGTATTGCCTATTACCTTCGTATGAGTCCTATTTCTTAAGAATGATTGGAGATACTTGCCGTTCTTGTCGCCGTGATAGACATCACGCTTGCTAAGTCGGGCCTTGCAGAATGCGGATGGCCCATCCCTGGAGAAAAGACCTGGCAGAGAGGCTTCGGCCATGAAGGCTGGAGCAGTGAGGGCAAAGGCAACGAAGTATTTGAACATCATGGTGAATATTTGAGTTGGACGATAGATTTTGTGAGAATGTGCTTGTTGAAAATAAGCTGGAGGAGACGAACATTCTGACAGGTGGACTTAGGCGTATTTATACTTCTCTGTCTCTGTCATTGTGCTCTCGCTACTAATTTGTACTGGCATAAAAGGCTTGACCACGAAGAAAACATTCCTTACCTCAATGTCTTCACGAGCGATCATCGCTTCGATCAGAAATGCGGCGTTACTGCTATCGCCAGAAGTAATCCTTACTAGTGATACTTCTTTTGTGTATGCTCACATCAGCAATGACTAGTTCCAACAAATCAAGTCCCAGGGATGGAATGTGCTGCCTAATTGAGCCAGTTAGTCGATGCGCCACCCAATTGGTGTCTAGTCAATGCTTGGCTAGAAATCTCCTGTTCATCCCTTAACTTAATCTTTGTTTTGTCGTGTTTAGAGCCTTCAAGTGGGGGCGGTGCAAAAGTTCAACTGAAGACCTGCTGTAATGGAAAAGTCGTCACTCCCGGAGCCTGATTGGAGGCGATCTCTGCTTATATGACGGTGTAGCTGTGAATCCCGCCCCCATTTCCCATCGCCAGTTAAGATACTGTACTCCGAAGATCGATCGATAATTACGGTAGACCAAGAAAGAGGCGAGACCTATTCTTAGCACATGCACAGGTCGATAGCTTGTTTCTGCAGAAATTGAAATCTTTGGCTTTGCAGGAGATTGGTTCTATTTCTGAATCACTAACCCAGCTACTCGCTGGTCTCAAGTTTAGATAAGGAGCCCAAAGTTTAAGAAAATAGATTCTCCGGTGTAAAAATGGTAATCTCTGGCTACTGGGTTGAACACTCGGCAACGAAGGTGGCTCTGCATCTTGGATATTCTTCGGTTCGAATTGAACACTAAAACTGTCCCAATAAGTCGGCTGCCTCATAAGCCTCATTTTATCCTACATAGAGACAGCAACACAAGACATGTTCTCAGCGGATTCGTCGGGAGACTCCATTCTCAGAAACCACAGGGAGCTGGTTTGGGATTATCATGGACCTCGAGAATCAGTTCATCAATCTAATCTGAGTACAGAGTCCAATTATCTCTCACAGTCGAGTTCTTACTACTTTCCTGTACGCGGCTTGGACAGTTAAACCTCAAACACTTTCCATAGAGGCCTTTTGCCGAATCTACGCAGTGCGATTACTCGATCACGAACTCGATGATCAATTTCACGAGCTTATGCAATCAATGGCCCTAAGCCTATAGTGTGGGAACTCAGAAGCAGGATGGGTAGATCAAATTAAAGTTACAGGATTCCAATTTAGACATAGGACTATCGCATCTGCAATCAACGGCTGGTGTCTCTTCACTCTTCACTATACAGCTGACCCTTCTTCCTGGCTCGTCTTCCATAACATATAGAGAAAAGGTGACAGGTGTTTCATTATTAGAAGTTATTCAGCCTGGCGCCTTTGCGTATATTATACTTAGACGCTCAGTGCCACTCATTCTTTAGGGAAAATGGGTAGATAGAAGGGCCAGGGAGTATCAGAGTCGAGGGTTATTCAAGTTGTGGAAAATACATATTTAATAGATATCCTAAAACGAAGATATAGAATCTATGCTGGTAGTTCATGGACGGTCCTTGGCTGAATGGGCTGCGAATCGGACTCCACCAATACACTTTCTGGACCAGCATCAGCTTCTGCCAGCGAAGGCTCGAAGGCTGGGCTGGGTTTTGAACTCTTTTCATCCCCTTTATCGGCAGCTTGTTCGTGAATGCTTTCCTTTGCTGTTTTCCTTCGACGAAGAAACCACCATCCGAGGCCTAGCAGGATGGCAACAGCAGCAACCCCTCCGACAACACCACCAGCTATAGCTCCCACGGGAGTCTTTGAAGAGGAAGAAAACGCTGTGTGGTTGACCTGAGGGCTTTTGAGCGAGAATCGATCCGCCTTGCTGCTACAGCAGTCATCTTTCAAGTCCACGTTGCAGCAGTATTCGTTTGCTGCGCACTCTTTGACTTGGACCCAAGTGTCATTCTTTTCTAATCACCTGGTCAGTTGAATCTTCAACAACCCTTCATAATGGGGCACTCACTCATTGGACAGACTTCTTGGCATCCACCCCAGCCCTCGTTCACACAAGCAGCTCGATAGTCATAGTGGTCAGACCATGAACACAAACCATTCGGTAAACATCGGATATCACTGTTATCACTGTCGGATTCGCAACAGGTTAAGTAGGTTGTGTTGGTAGAGGGACATGGTACATATTCGTCAGGTGCCTTTTTACCATTTGGATAGTAACAACTTTGAGCAAGCGTGAACTGAAATAAAGCGAATGATGGAAAGAGAGTGGTTAACTTCATTGCATATAGGGCTGGTGACTGCAATAAATGCCAAGACGCTGGAAGATAAAATATGCAAAAGCGATGATGCTTTCAATATCAATTAATGGAAAAACGCAGAAGAACAATAGATGAAAGAGGATGAAAGAGAAAAGGATGATGTGATTCAAGTTAGACCAAAAGAGTTCTACCTTCAAGGCCATGCCCGATCCTTGCTGAAGATGACGTCAAAAGAAAGGCTGTCAGGAAATGAAGTTGGGGGCCGTTCGAGTTCACATGCGCTGTGGATGAATAATAAGGGCAATTACTGGTGATGATCGCTCGTACGACATTATAATCCATTATGATTCGTTGACTGGCTCGTGCAAAAGTTCCTGCAGAACACAGACATCCTCCAATTGATATGATTAATTGCATGAACCTTGCACTTGAAGGATTCCAATGTCCCCTTGTAATGGGAAACCAGGCAAAAAGTGAGGTTCTGCCCGGGCTCGAACCGGGGACCTTCTCGGTGTTAACGAGATGTCATAACCAACTAGACCACAGTACCCAACTGTTGATTGGATGAGCTTTCGTTAGTTCTAAGTATGATTACCTCACGTTCCAGTCTCTGATTTATTTATTTTCGCGAATTCCGCTGGTTTATTCACGTAGGTCTCATCGGTATAAAGTAACAATAAACATCTTATCATCAGCTTGGAAACCTCTTTGCATACTGCTGGTGCTCCTCATCTGCAATAGCAAACTCCCAACCGCCGTTTAACCCATTGAGCATCCTGTCGCTCATTCTAAATCCATAAACATTCGCCCACTCCCATCCCGGCATCCGATTGTCATCAGGGGAGATATGGTATGTCAACCAACACAAGGCAGATTCATTCGACACTGTCTCCAATCGAAAGTCGTCGACTGTAACATGGGTGCCTGGACCGTTTTCTCTCCATTCAGTATATAATTGAATGAAGTTTTCTGCGACGGCCGATTGATTTAGAGATATGCTGGCTTTTCCCAAAGTGAAAGAAGTGTAATTAGGTAAGAAGAATGATGAGATTTGGTGGGAAAGGTTGGAAAGTGGAAATGTGTAATCTCCTCCGAGGGCAACGAGAGCACTATATGACAAGATGGCTTCTCGGGCGGCGCAAGTAATGTTGACCATGGTGGATGCATGTAATATGTTGAGAGTTCACTGCATCGATGTTGTCTCAGACATATATTTATTAGAGTTTGAATTTCTCCCTTTGTCAGCGGTATCGGTCAGTAAGCATATTATGGCCAGTAAGAAGCTAAAGTGAGATTACTCTTCTGCAGGCTCGGCAGACCCGAGCACTTTTGCATGTCAAAGCTACTGTCCCTGAGCCAGTCAGAACCTCATCCTCAAGAATTGTCACTAGTAAATGTTAATGAAAATCCAGAATGAAACCCCGGTGCAAGTCGAACACGGGAGTAATTGGTCAATAAAGCCGTTGATCAACATAGCGGCCCCACGGTGATTACAGTGATCTACACACACTAGCTATTCTAGCCGTTTAACTATCCAAAAATGGTCTAGTTTAGGCGCACCGTGGTTTCAAGCTTTCACCCGAGCTACCTTTAGTCTGGAGCTTTGAGATGTGACAGAACTTCGGCTTTCAAGTTCCAGAATGTCTGTGCAATCTTCTATCGATTCTATTTAGGCTTATATTGAACTCAAGCTCAATCCTCATGTCTCCGGACATAATTTACTCTATACGCTATTCCTTCATATATGGCGTAATTCTTCAACAGCAATCCATTTCACTGACAGGCCTTTTATCTGTATGGTTGGTCCAGAAAAGAGGAAGTTACTGGAATGAAACGATGGAAATCTTAGCAAAACTTATCATTCAAAGCTGACCTTTCTGACTGTGCTAGCTCATATCCCTAATTGCTGAACTCTAGATCCTTACAATACTCTCGATACTTCTCTCAGTCCCAAACCCTACCGACGCCTCTGTACAAGCATCAGCCTCAACCTCTACTTATTGTTAGGGACACAATGGGCCGCGTGATTCTTTGCCTTGGTGCAGTGGTGATCAGGGTCGCAGGCATAGCGTATCTGCCACCGGCTGCCCTTATTCCCACCGATATAATCGCACTGAAGCTATTTTATTGTAAATGATAAACAGAACTTGCCAGGGAGGAAACGTATAACTTACGACATTATTCCCGATTACATCGCAGACACTAACATCGTCACCGCTGCACTTGTGGCCGATAGCATGCGCCGCTGTCGCTAAATGCGTTGTAACGAGAATATTGACAAAGAAAGCGAAATGCATGGTTGGAAGCGGGCTCTCAAGAACTGTTTCTCAGAGTGGATGATATAATGGTGGTAGAGTAGCTAGACCCTTGTGAGCGCGGAAACATGCAAATTTATAGCTATTTCCCTTGGAATCCGTGGCCATAGGTTTTGGTATACCCTTGCTCTGTTCAGAGTGTCAGCTCACCTAAGGCGGGAAAGCCGATACGACGGCCAATGACAGCTAACGTGGTATATCAAACTCCACTTAATCGCCATGGTATAGAATCTCATTCGTTGGCTTTTGGCGACGATCACCTTTAATCACTATTTAATTCTGTTAAGATCTCAAAGATCTTTTATAATTCCAAAAATAGACCCTTGTCGGCTGGGATCGGCAGCCCTTGGGGAAAGCCGCCATTAACAGCTCTGACGCTCGATTTCCTTGAACGAAATGGTCCATGTTGTCCTGACGCTTCCCTGGTCGTAATCCAAGAGTGGACGGTTCGATGCGTCGTGAGAATTGGCTACTGAAGGCTTTGAAGATGGGAGAGCTAGCTCATGCTTCCTTGTCTACTTCAGTGGCGTTTGTGGCCTATCAAGACCAAGAGGCGACGAATATTTACGTCCCCACCAATTCACTCTCGTCCTATCGAGATTGATATACTGCACATGGCTGATATTTCTGGAAATAATCCTGCCACGGTTCGCCCATGCATATATTGGGCTTCCTGTGAGGCCGCTCTATGGCCAATTGCAAATGCTGAAACATATACGTGCGGAGAAGACGTGCGTTGGCACGATGCCCATGTTGAAATGAGCATATTGTGTTAATTGGAGAAGTGAGACTAGCACTAAACCAGCATACCGTAAACAATGTACTACTATAAGCTACAGGGAGATGGGAGGCTTGATAGGCGGTATATAGTTGGATTAGGCCTACCAGGGAGCGAGAAGGAACAAACTCCCTCACTACAGGTCTGAAGCGATTTAATAGCCAGGTACCCGCTATAACAGAAAGGGGCATTGTGGGGGGGTATTGCCAGGATAGTCAAATTGCAAATACATGATATTTACCCTTCGGACTGGATATTCAGCCGTTAAGTCTCTTGCCTCGGCAACTTAACGGGTGTCCGAAGTATTTTATTTGCCTACCCTGGAGATACCGATTAGAAGTCAGGGCTAATCGCCCATTAAAGATGCACTGCTGCCTCCTAGAACATCTAGCAATCTCCCTAGGATCGAGTGCGCCGCAAAATTACAGATTGAATGTTCGACATCTCGAGCCCATAGCTCCCGACACCAGTGCAATCCCTGAAGTACCGTCACTATCTCTCCAGCGGGGCGACACTTGGGAGGTGGTAAGTTGTCGGAAGAGTGGTTGGCTACATTCAACGACGACAAGAAGCCTGTGGTTCGCGTCCACTGACCCCCAATCACGAGGGCGGCTATAAAAAAGTCCTCCTTGTACAGTTCCGCGACCACACGGCCTGCGACCCGGCTGAACCCTGGATCTTCAAGCATGCATCTCTGCTGCACCAAAATTGAAATAGCGCATTCTGTCTCAGCTAAGGGCGAAAAGTTTGCAATTCCTGCAGTGTCGATAGTCGCCTTGGGGGTGTTCCACCTAGAAACCAAGTGATAGATGATAAGCAGCACACGGCGAAAGTAGACGACAAGCATGCACCTCTGAAGGAACTTCCACGTGCTTTCAGGCCCTACAAATACCCTTTCGGTCTCTCGTAGCAGGTCCCTGACTAGAGCATCGCCCGCGACGAGGTCCACACTTTCGCGCTTTGTGGCAGTCGGGAGATTTGCCAGGGAGATGATTGCGGAGACCAAGGGCAGCGACTTAGAGATCAGGAGCTCTGCTGACGAGTCTGTCCATTCACCGACGTTGTGAATGTTGTCATTTGTTGCCCGCGTCAAATCAATGTCGACGTCGTTGGCGTTTATCAAAATGGTTGGCTGCATGATGGAAGGCAGAAGTAGCACCGACGTGCCAGCATGCATTGAATGGTGCAGATACATGTATCTCACCGTTGTCCACACGCGATTCTCAGTAACGGTGCGCAGCCAATCTTGTCGAGCGAGGTTTCCATCATGCACCCTCCGATTGAGGCCAAGCGTCAGGCACATATGGAGTGCGGCATCCAGGAGCGGGCCACAGGCATCCCGTTCATGGCATGAGAAGAGACTGGCCTTTTTTGCCGTCGCCATAAGGCATAGAGTCCGCACCATCTCCAAGCTAGTGTTGAAAGGATATGAGAGTTGAGCAAGGCATAAACTCGCCCCTCTGAGGTATATTTCGATAGAATATGGGAGATTCAACGTGGCGAGTCTCTGGCCGATCCTCTCTTGAGTAATTCGAGTACCAAGCGCGAGTATTGTCAGAAGCTGAGCGAGCCAGTCGTAACTGGTAGAAAAAGGACTCAACCAGTAGCATTCCAGTTCGAGCTCAAACGTCGGAACATGGAAGAGGCGGTTGATCCCCTCGATCGTGTCAAGATATGCCCTAACTAACTCCTGGGTGATTTGTTTCGATGGAAGATACCGAGTAATGATGTGCAACTTGGTAACCGGCTGGTCGCCAAGATCTATTTCAAACGGGAAGCTGGGTAACCTCATGGAGCTAAAAGCAGATGGGCACAGCCCGCTCGGTTCGGACCCCAAAGAGGGTGTCAGATCGTCGAGGAGGGTCGGAATTCTCGTCGCGCACTAATCAACCCCATGAATGTCAACTATCTGTATCAACAAGAGCAGGAATAAAGAACATATACGGGCTATTACCTGATCTAGAACCGCTTGCCAATGAGTCTGGCCTCTTTGGACGAGGATAGGTGCTTCCAATGGGTTATTCAGGAATTCTAGAACAGAAGACAGCTGCTTGTATAGTCCGGTTAGGGTCTTTGCCAGTCGCCAATTAAGAGTTAACTGCGGCAATAGAGGGTTTCTGTTGACCACGTTTGGAACCTCCCATCCACGGGACTGACTCAGGTCGATATGCCCAGAGTTATCACGGTCCACGAAGGAAGTGACGGGACAACTGATATCAGCGCAACAGAGGGCTTGTGTGTTACAAGGGCCACAATCTGTGGCAGATTCGTCGTCCCATGGGTTGGTTTGGTTTGGGAACTGGACATAGGAGCATACATCGTTCTTGCCACGCCACTCGCATCGGCTGCAGGGTAGCTTTCGATCACACGATACTTTTAGACGTTTACACTGAATGCAGTTCAACGTCCGACGTCGCCGCTGGATAGTTTTCGCTCGAGAACGGCTGCTGCCCTTCTGTGCCTGTGGAGTCTGGAACTTTAATACGCCGGCTGAGGCCATGTTGACTGACTTGCCTCTTCGTTCGCAGAGAGTTTCTTCTTAATGTACACGAGTGTATCGGTAGCACACCCTGAATACCGATGTTTTAACCGTGGCAGCGCAGCATATGGTTTCAAATTTGCAAGTCATCGCCCAAAACTTTGATGAAAAACCAGGCGGGGAATTTGTTTCCGTTGCATCTATGGTCTGCGACTTCGGACACGGTAGGCTAGGACCGGTTGTATCGCTAACCGTCTCAGGCTAGCGCGGAGATAAGGATGGCCGGGGACCCGCTCGAGGTCTTGTGAGATCGACGCCCTACAACACCGGCAGCTGAGGGTCATCCCACTGACTAGTTGATGATTTGCCACTTGGCGGCGCTCTTTGGAAGGATAACTCGTGGGCCAGATCCCTGCGACATGCATCGGGATTGCTGCAGAATTTTTCAGGCTTGGAAAAAGTAGTTCAAGTCGAACCATGACTAGGATGTGCGCGAGGGAGGACGTCTCTTGGAGATGTACTAGTCGAGCCCAGCATGAGTCCTGGTTTGGTGTATAAAGAGGGCTCATCCTCGCGTCCGGTGTGCTTCCGTTCTGACCAGAAGCGGATCCAACAAGTACAAGTTCACGTCCTCTATTACACATCTGCTTTCACACACACCAGCATGAAGGTTACATCAAAATGGCTACTCGGTGTTGCATACATGGGGTTCGTTGCCCTCCGTTGTTGGTTTATCTCGGAGAACCTATGCTGACTGGAGTGAAACCTGTATCAAGAGCATATCTAACTTTCTTCGTCGTGGCAATGCAGCAGCATGTGGTAATGGCCATGACTCCTTACATCACCAGTGGCTTCTCTTCCCACTCATTGATCCCGGTAATCTCCCAGATGGCCTTTATAATCCTGGGCATTGTCTCGCTGGCGGTTTCCCGACTTATCGATCTATGGGGACTGGCCCAAGGTTTCGGTCTCATGGTCCTGGCGACTATTTTAGGTACGTACGAGATAACTACATCGCCACAGCAGACGTGGGTGAACTGACGGCTGGTCCTCAGGTTTACTGCTCATGATGTTCTGCGGGAATATAGAAATGTATACGGCAGCCGTGGTGAGTAGTCACTTCCAATTGCCTTATCGTTGATTTGCTTCTAACGCCTATATCTCATCCTTCCAGATTATACATGAAATTGGTTACGGCGGCATCCTTTATACCCTTCTTGTTTTCATAACGCAGAACGCAAAGCTCAAATACCGTCCGCTTGCAATTGGTTTAACCAAGGTACCCTACATCGCAACCACCTTTGCCGGGCCGAGGGCCGCAGAGGCCTTCTACAACCGTGGTCTAACGAAATGGGCGTTCGGTTCTTTTGTCATTATACTGCCTTCGATTGCAGGGCCACTTTTCTGTATTCTCCTCTACAACCAATGGAAGATGAGCGCCATATCTTCGTGTCTGGAATCACAAGACCGGCGGGTAAAGGGCGGCGTCTTTGGTACGTTGTTCCGCTACCTGAAGCTCTTTGACGGTAAGCTCTATCAAAAAACATGCGTCTGAATATTTTACTCATACAAAAACGCAGTGGTCGGAATCTCCCTGGCGTGTGTCGGCCTGACAGTCTTCCTCCTCCCATTCAACCTTGCAGCAACCGGATTGAACGGTTGGGAGAGTGCAACCATTATCTCGATGATTGTGGTGGGGTTCGTTCTCTTGGTGGTGCTGGTACTATACGAGTCTTTTATCGCGCCCAAGAAGTTTCTCCCGTTTGAGTTGTTACGAGACCGTGTTGTGTGGGGTGCATGCCTCAGCGTCTGTGGAGTTTATATAAGTTTGTTGTGAGTGTTTCCAGAGGAAGAGACTGTCTGTCGCTCTGTGGCTGACTGGACCGTCAGCTGTTGGTTCTCATATTTCACATCTCACCTCCAGGTTGTCCATAATATGAGCATTGGCGAGGCGGGCTACCTGGCCAACACAAACTATGTTGGTACGGGAGTGGCAGCTATCGTCGCTGGGATGTAAGTGTAATACTCTGTACCAAATGGCAACGGATACTTTGTGTTTCTTTCTAGATGAATCAAATACTGACCAATGCCCGCTTGACTCTTAGTTGTATGCGTTATCTTGGTCGCGCGAGGACGACCAATCTAGCAGCCTTGACTATCTACGTTCTCAGCACCGGGATGATGATCCAGTTCATGTCGTCGGGGTCTTCATCAGCCCTCGGAGGTGTCATCGCATCCCAAGTGCTGGTCTCCCTTTCGGTAGGCGTTCACGCTGTCAGCGCAAATATTGGCGTCTTGGACGGGGCCTCGCAGTCCACCCTATCTATGCGGCTCGCGCTCGTCTACTTGTCGAGCATGATTGGCTCCTCCATCGCGCTTGCCATCTCAGGCGCTATCTGGACCAATACACTGCCGGGGCGCCTGGCGTCTAATCTTGCAGGTTTGGGACTGACTCTCGAGGAAGAAACCTCCATCTACAGTTCCCTGATTGTCCAATTGTCCTATGACATTGGAACGCCGGTACGAGATGCTATCATCCGCTCGTACAGGAGCGTGTTTAGGATCCTGATGATCGCCGCCACTGCGACGTCCGTGGTCTCTTGGGCCGGTGCTCTAATGATGCGTGATATCACTGCCAGCGATCGGGACGCCAAAGAGAAAGAGAAAGAGTCGGAGCAGCCCTGTCAAGCTAGGGGCGATACCGTCAATATATCGGAAAAGTAAAAAAGGATAACTCAGCATCAAGATCTGAAGGAAGAGCAAGAAACACCCTAGGAGGGCTCTTGGACGTTAATTTCTGAGAATATTGCAGATAGGGGTACTGTTGATATTGTACTATATATTTTTCCTTCTAGCTGCTGGACTAACTCAGCTGAATGGTTCCCGTTTTCTCTTCGACTTGGTCGATATTACTATTTCTATTTCTATTTCTATTGAAAAGGCGGAAGTATCTATATGAGAAACTGGTACTGCTGTAAAAACTCGGTTTTCTTCGTTTTATATTGACCTTCTTGTGTAGTATTCTCATTACTATTTTCACTTAAATATGAGATAAAGTAACATTTATAAGCTAAGCCTCGCTTTACTAGTTTTAATCTTTCCTCGACCGCATAGTAGCTTTACTTAGTAATCCTAACCTAAGCATAGGCAACCAAGCTGGCTAAGGCTGGAAGGGCCCCCAGCAACTCTGCTATTAAGGGTATAGAAGATGGAGCGAATATGCCGTTTATCTCGCTGAGTATTGACTATGTAGATTCGTTTCTTTCCTTTCTTCTGCCACCTTCAGATAGGGGAAGATAACACGTCGGCAAAAAGGACACATTATTATGCATGAAAAAGGCATTTTAGATTCGACCAATGCCACGCAATACAGCAATATAAATTTACATTGTGCTAATCTAGTCTAAAAACTTTCACCTCGGAACCTAGTGTTGTGCCCACTGCTCAAGCGAAGTGTAGTTGCATCATTCCAACTCTTCTAGTTAGTTATTTACTTCCACCATAAGCAATACGTTTAATAACTTGCTGGTCCCCGCTATCTTGCACCAGCTGTCTAAAATACCCTTGTCTCTGTGTCCCTGTTATAGGTTGGTCCCGGGGCTCCGCAGAGGTCTGGTCATCGTCTTGCTGAGCCTTGAAGATGTTTGCCAGCAACTCTCTCGGCCTTCCGGTCTCGACTACCTCGCCGTCTTGAATAACTACAATCTGATCGAAGTCGGCCACCGTGCGAAGCCTATGCGCTACAACAAGCACACTTATCTCCAGGCCTCCGAGATATCGGCGGATGTATTCTGGATGAAGAATGCGCCGAATGTGCTCGTCCATATGGAAGTCGAGGGCGGAAGTGGCCTCATCGAGAACGAGGACTTTCGGCCGCCGAATGAGAGCGCGAACGAGATAGAGGAGCTGGCGCTCACCTTGCGAGAAATTAGCACCCCTGTGACCAACGGGGGCGTCTAGAGAGGGAATCGGAGCGTGGAACGAGAGGATGCCGTCGTACCCGTCCCACGTGCTGCTCTGAAGCGGCGATGTGGACGAAGCCGGTGACAGTGTTGTACTGGGAATTCTACTGGGGAGATCATACTTTTGCGTGACCTGATCGTCGACCCGGTGAGTTGGTGCAAGATCGCCACCATCATGGCGGGTCCCTAGTGGCGTAGATGTTTCTGTGTTATGGGTTGAAGTACTGTGCCATACCTGACGCAGTAGATCCAGCAGTTCTGAATCGTCGAATTGGTTGTCCGGGTCGAGATTGTATCGTACCGTACCAGAAAACAGCATTGGGTCTTGCGGTACGATGGCCAGCCGACTCCGTAGGATGCGCGGATGGATGGTTGAGACGTCTACGCCATCAACGAAGATACTGCCGGCCGATAGATGCAAGAGGCGAAAGAGGGCAAGAATCAACGATGACTTGCCCGCTCCCGTGCGACCAACGATGCCAACACGTTGGCCCGGCTGAAGTGTCAGGCTGACATTCCTCAGTACGTCCGGGCCGGTTGGTATATATCTTGCCGTGATATTGTACACCTGCATGAGCCCCTGCGTAGGCCAAGTAGCAGGCACGACACCTCCAGTCTCGGTCTCAGCGTCGGTCTCGGCTTCGGTGAACTCAAGAACTCTCTCGAGAGCATTCATGTCAAGTTCCAAGCTGACATACCGTCGTAGGGCAAAGTCGGTGGCGGCGGTGAATTGGAGCACGAAGCTCAGAGCAAACGCGGCGACAGATGCATCGAGGTTTCGGGCGCACATGATGAGTAGCGCGGCTAGTGTGGCAAATGCGGCCCCAATGATGTTCAACCTGAAACTGAGCCAGGCGTTGAAGAGCGACAGGTGCCAGCTGGCTCGTGTACGCCGGTCTACCGCCTGATGCATCTTGTCTAGATAGCATGCAACTCTCCCGAATCCACGGATCGTGGCAAGGCCCGCCGTCACGGACAGCAGAAGGTCCAACACCGGACTCCTCGCGACCGCTTCCAAACGCTTCATCTCGCGTGCTGCCGTCAGATACCGATAGCAGACCGCCGCCGAAGTGGCCAGCAAAACCAAGGCAGGCAGCAGCATGACGGGCAGCGCTAGTGTGGTAGCCAGAATGATGCCAAAGATTTGTAGCACTCCAGATATTGCAGAGCCAAGGTTCTTTCCGAGGTTTGAATCAATTGATTGGAAATCTGCAGTGAATCTGTTTATGGTCCGTCCGATAGGCACTGTGTCGAACCAGACCAGAGGGACGCTGATGACTGCCGTAAGCATGCGATCGAAAAGATAGCGCGAGGCGTTGATGTTGGCCTTGAGAAGCACAAAGTATCTAACTGTAGACACCAAGCACATAACGAGAGAAATGACGAGGTAGATTTGGAGATGGAATATGTTGTCGTCGTGAAGATCGTCTATACCATGCTGCACATATGTGTTGACGAACAGGCCGAGCTTTGTGGGCAGTCTGTGAGCGGTCCCTGTCCACGAAGCAATCCAAAGTCCCTAGAACGACGTATTAGCGCACATCCATAACACACTAGCGGCGCCTTTCGAATAATGCATACCCTTCCGAGGAATAGCGTCAGGTATGCTGCCGAGGTTACCACAGTCATGGTGATAAGCACAATGCCGGTTCCAGCCTGCACGAACTTGCCCAGTGCTCCAAGTTTGAAGGGCCCACTACGCCGTCCCTCGTCGGTTACGACGACCTGTTCTTCTGCGCCTCGAATACGGTGCTCATTTGTACCTTGTTCAGGCTGTGGTTGCGAACTGGGATGCTCCCTCCTATTTGTCGCGTGAGGTTTGTCAACTGCCTTCAGGAGCTGCTGCTTATCCTCTTCATACACGCGGCCGTTCTCAGCCCGGTAGACATGGTCCGCAAAATGCAAGCAATCAGTCGAGTGATGTGTGGCCAGGATGCGCGTTCTCCCTCGGACAAGGTCCCCCGTTAGAGCAAAGTGCACTAGATGATGCCTCGTACCAACGTCAACACTCCCAAGGATGTCGTCGAGAACTAGAATATCAGCACGCGAGTATATGGCTCGGGCCAGAGCAACGCGAATCTTCTGGCCGCCGCTGAGACTGACCCGGTTGAAACCCAGGTTTGTTCGGTCGCCATCCGGCAGCGCTTTGAGGTCTGGCAGCAGGGCGCACGCGGATAATATTTGCTGATATCTGCCCTCGTTGTAGGGCAGGCCAAAAAGAATGTTTTGGCGCAGTGTTCCAGCCTCGATCCAGGGGCTCTGTGGCACGAAAGCCGTTGTGTTTTTCAGTAACCAGCAATTGTCTTGAGCTGAGTAACTTCTATGGATTGCATGTTGCGGTCGTCGTATCGTACCTTCGATAACATGGCACTCCCCCAGAATACCTTCTAGAAACAAGCTTTTCCCTGACCCAGTCCCTCCGGTAATCACGGCCAATTCACCAGGCTTGATCCGCAGAGTGATTCCTGAGAGGATGGCTTCTCGATGCTCAGTAGCTCTCCTCGACGGCCAAGCCAAGGCCGCTCGACGGAAACAAATATCCTCCCTATCATCATCTAGCTCTTTCATCTCTGCACCTTTCAAAAATGCTTCAATTCTACCTATGCTGGCCTTGGATTGTAGTAGCTGGGCCGACAGTATAGGGAGAAGAGCAGTCCAGATCTCGAGCTCACCGAGGACTGCTAGAGCCGTAAAGGCAATCGACGGCGGAAGTGTCCCGTGAGTCAGGGCATAGGTCGCCAGTGAGACAGCCGACAGCAAAACTGGAGCTAGTACCCAGACGAAGATCAAGCTGGTCTCCCAGAGAAACACAACCCATTGAATTCTCAGCTCAAGGTTGCGAGCGTGCGCGAGGACGCTTTTCCAATGGTCTTCTAGCGCAGACAACTTGACCTGCTGGATGCCATGTAGAAATTCAGTGATAGTTGCTGTTCTACTGTCTCGCAACGCCATCAGTTTCATCTGCACCATGGCATATCTGCCTGACATGATGATATTGACTGGAAAGGTGACGAGGAATGTCCCCACCCCTGCCAGCATACTCTTCCAACCGATGAGATACTTCAAGAGGATGCACGCGACGATGCACTTTAAGATCGTCAACGGCAGCATGGGAGCTATGCCTGCGAAGTCGGATATTCGCTGCACGTCGTAAGTAATGAGAGCTACACCGCTACTGCTGCAAGTCTCTGCCGCAGCTGGCTCCTTAGATGGCTGGTCTGTTTGAGAGGCCGCTGGTGCACCGGCTTTCGGAGAGGAGTCGCCAGTCTGGGTTTCGGGATTCTGGTTTGTGTTAAGGGCAGCATGGTTGGCGTTGGTCGGCATTCGGGTAACCTTGTTGAAGATTGCTGTGGACAGCTGAGCACTCAACGGAATGCTGAGCCTAGATGCAGAGATCCAGTTCAACCAGGTCTCAGTGGTTGAAGACAGCAATATACAGAGTCCCAATGTCGGCACCCATCCCCAAGAAGTGTAGCTATGGACGTCTAACTGGTGTTCTCGTGCCTCTAGCGACCGCAACAGCATGAACAACACAAGCTGCGGTGTAAATGAAAGAGCAGCAAATAGCAAGAGGAGCACCACTGCCTGTAATACTCCGTCTAAATGCATTCGAGCTAGCCCTGCGGACAAGGACTTTGGGCTTGCAAACACATGAAATCGCTCCCCGAGTATGGCAGACCGAGCCGTATGATGGAGACGGGGAAGCTCATCGTCCCCAATGTCCGGGCTGCGGGTTATTGACCCTATCACAGGCCCAGCCCAGGAGAAAGATATACGCTCTAGTAATGATACGGTGTATTGTCGGTCGACAACTTTGCCACAATGGAAGTCTAGTGAACGACGAGGCATAAGAGCACAGAAAATGGTAGTGGCAGTAGCCAGGACAATCTGGCAAACCAATAGACCGTGCTGGGCTCTCGGTCGTTGCGCATGCGCCGGTAGGGTTATGTCCAAGGAGATGCAAGCCGCAATAAGCATCGCAGACGTACCAACAAACATGGCTAGGACGAATCGGCGGGGATGATATTGCTCTGTTGCACATGCCGTAGATTGTATCAATAGACAGAACTAAAAAGACGTTTAGTACATAGTAACACGAGTTGTTAAGACAGAGTAGTCCTACCCATAATGCAGGCTGCCATTGGGCTGTAACCGGCGGCCGAGGAGCGGACGATAGTGAAACAGTGGCGGTGGCAATGGAGAAGCAAAACCCACAGCATGCCCAGAAGAGCTGGATATGGTGCTTTGTTGAACGTTGGCGCTGATCGTGAGCCCCGAACGAGCCTGTTCCGTCGTCGTCGTCGTCAAGGTGCAAAGCGCCGCATGCCCTCGAATCCGATCTCCCATGATTACACAAACGGCGATGCAGGCTGCGAAGGGCTGGAAATGTCAAGAGGACACTAAGAGTAAGGCATGTCAAGATCGCAACAGACTTAGGCTCCGGTAAGGTTGAGAAGTGCATGGTCAGTAGTAAAACGAAAGATAGACTGCGAGACACTCTGACGTACAAAATAATAGATATCTTCGGTGCAGAACGGAATTTTACTCACATGGGACGCAGCTGGCCTCTCCAGGCAGGATGTGCAGTGTTTAAGGCCACCTACTTCCGATGATCGGACAAAAGAAGAGCGGTTGACGGGCACGTCCAGGGCAGACGTCCTATAGTTCTTAGGACCCAAAAGGCAAGCCAGATGTACACATGGTAGGTCACTAACGTCGCAGAGATAAAATTTCCACTCTTGATATAGCTAGCGCGGAGATAGAGGCCTTGGCGCGGTGTGGGGGGTGACGTGATGATCCCAGAATGGAGCATGGGTGCTAAGATAATCGATTTTACAGGTACTGTTAGAAGGGCCCGCTCGCTCTCTGGTGAGGCTTGAAAGAATCTGATACTTTTTACTTGATATAGGGAGTGATGTTGACATCGTAGATTAGTCCCTACCCTCAGGCCATTGTGGAAGTTATAGATGAATCGCCTCCGTTTAGTAAGTCCATCATAGAAGCTTTTTAAAAGGCTAGCGCTAGGTCTCACATGAACAAGAGATGGTTGCTGTCGGACTGTTATCTCCCTTTCCAAATCTGCCCTTTATCTTAACATGTTCAGCAAGTTGACAAACGACCATTGAGTATTTCTATGATAAAGACTACCCGGTTAGGAGACCACAAATTGTCACCGCCCATGGTTAAACTTCAAGAACGCGCACCAGCTTGTCCACAATAGCCCACGCATTCGCGTTACACACAGACGCACTTCTCTCCTTCCTCCATAAATCCCTGCACGACCGTAATGCATCGAGCATAATATCATGCGAGTCATGTATAAACATATCGTCCCTCGGAAGGCTTCCATTTACGAGCTGCGAGCACACAGACATGGCGGCAGTGAAGAACTCGTGCCGAAAGAGCCCCGCAAACCACGCGCTCTGCGTCGTCGACGATGGGCCCTCGCAGAGATCTCGCTGGTGCGAGAGCGTCGATAAGGCGCTCTCGAACAGCGAGACGTGCGACACGGGGTACTCTGTCGGCGCAGATGGACGCAGCGCAAACCTTGAGTGGAGGGCCATGAGAGTCTGTCGAATCAGCATGTCAGCTTGGACTACTTGATTTGCATTAAATCCTTGTAGACGCTGACGGATGTCAAAGTCAAGCTGCACCACCTCGTCGTACGTGATGGTGCCGTCGTCTGAAGTAGCTATGCAGACAGCGCGAAGCAGGAGCTGGCCAAAATTGCCCAGAACAATATCTGCAACACCTCCATAGTCCTTTGAAGACGTGAGATCTACACGCCGGAGCATGCAGGGCATACCGCACACAAGCGCCTGCCTCATCTCGAAATAGACGACTGCAGCCCAGAGCCTCCGCTGCGCATCCTCTTGGCCAAGGTGCAGGCCCATGGCCATGGCAAGCCGCAACGTCATCCCCGTCAGGGGCCAGCACGTGTCGGCTTCGTGACAAGACATAGCGTACACCTGCTTGGCGACAACCATGAGACATAGCGCACGGATAGTGGCCGGTGTAGGCCGGAACAGAAACGGAGACCGTCGGAGAAAAGCCTCGGCACCCTGCAAGAGGTGCCCCGGCATCTTATCCTCGCCGCTCCGGGACACGGAATTGTGAGCTTGGCATCCAAGGGACAGGACTGTGCAGTACTGCGCCAGCCAGTCGTCGGGTGTCTCCGAGGCCTTGTCCCAGAAGGCCTTGACCTCATCGTTAAGCGAGACCTTGTCAAACAAGCAGTACACCGCTTCGACCGTGTCCATGTAGTGCGCAACGTACACCACCTGGGCCTGCCTCGAGGGGAAGTTGGTGAGGAGCGCATCCCTTGAGGTGATGACTTGGGTATCGCCGCTAAAGGGGTAGTTGATGGACCGAGCCATGTTAGGCGTCGATCGCATACACGGATCGCGTACGCTCGGCTCGTCGACCGGAGCCGGCGGCGCCACATGCTTGTTGACCTTTTCAATTCAATTAGCATGCGCTATTAGAGCTCTAGTCAAATCACTGTTGACCTACTTCGTCAAGTAACTTGGCCCAGTGCACTCCGTT
Source organism: Fusarium sp. NRRL 53497 (assembly GCA_013184445.1). NCBI lineage: Eukaryota > Fungi > Ascomycota > Sordariomycetes > Hypocreales > Nectriaceae > Fusarium > Fusarium sp. NRRL 53497. The sequence continues at coordinate 15,199 of JABCJZ010000373.1, read as the reverse complement.
TCGGTAACGCTCTTGGTCCCACCATTTATCAAAGGATGCCGTGGCAATCTTAAGTGGCTTGCTTGGAGTATCCTTTCCGGGAATGATGCACCCTCCGGCCTTGCCCGTCTTGACGCATCGGCCGCACGGTGACTGGCGGTCGCAGCGGACCTTGTGCTTGCGGCATTGGAGACATGACAATATGGCGCGGTCGCGGGTGCGCTTCTGGCCATTTTGTGGTGTCTGTCGGATAGTTTGTAGAGGCCGTGGTCGTCGCGATAACTCTGCGGTAGTCGCAGTGTATTCGCAAACCTCTCCAGCAGACTCGCATCGTTCGCACACGGGTCTGATTTTGTTGCATCTGACCTTTAGCCTGCGGCATCGGCAACAGGCCAATACTGGACGGCCGGTGTAAGACGTCATCATGCTCATGACCTTCAGATGTGGTGAGAAGTAGTGGCTGCGGAAAGGGTGGTGATTGAGTTCATATATCCGATTCCGAGCCAGCCGTGACCGGATGAGATATGAATTCTCCCACGCGAACAGACGAAACTGACTCAGCTCGGTTTTATCAGATGGCCAGGGTTTAAAAGTTAATTTTTCTGGTTGGAGGACCTAAAGGTTGACAGCCATAATGAAGCCTAGGGTGGACCCTTTTCCGGCCGGCCGACTCGCGGGGCTAAACTCCGATTACGCTTATTAGACATGACCAGGGGTCTAGGTATGACTGCTGGCCGTCAATGAAAGGAACACATCAGTAGGGCAGAAACTCCCCTATCTGAGGCAGCTATATAAGAGTCTTTGGCGGCTTTGATATGGCCACATATAATCTCAACCCTCAGTATCACCATAAAGATGTTAACCGTTGCAATGGAGCACTCGCCGCGATCCGAGGTGACGGCCAAGTACAACCAAAACGTTCAGCAACGAGCAAAAGATCCAGACTACGTATTTTACGACGGTGAGGACCTACGTGGTCTCGATCCAGGTTAGACTGAAATTATGATAACCTGAGGTATCGTCTCTGACTGAAAACAGATCTTGTAGTGCTGTCTTCAGACGCGCAACAACACCCTCGTGTAGGTGATCAGACTCATTAAAAGCACCATGATCCAGCTAACAGGCCCAGACCTGGCCCAGGAAGAAAAAGTGGACAGTTACCCTTCTCGTCGGGGCATATTGCTTCCTTGCCCCGTTCACCAGCACAATCTTTGCCCCGTCCCTCTCCTCCGTCATGGCCGGCACCAACGAGACAGATCCCGGGAAGGCAGCCCTTCACATTGCCATATTCCTCATCGCGTTTGCCGTAGCCCCAATATTCCTCGCCCCGCTGAGCGAGATGTACGGTCGGTCTATCATCTTGCGCAGCGGCAATGTCGCTTTTGCAGCGTTTTGTCTAGGGAGCGGGTTTTGTCGGACTGTGAGACGTACCCTGATCGGTTGTGCGTACTTATTCTGACGATTGATAGACCTCGCAACTCGTAGTCTGCAGATTCTTTGCCGGTATGGGAGGTTCGACCGCCCTGGCCGTCATGGGCGGCGTTCTCTCGGATATCTGGAACCATGAAGAGAGAGGTGGTGCGTCTGGAGCGCTGGGAACCGCAATGTACGCATCTCCAAAGTTTTATGAATAACATTACTAACAACACAAGCGTCATGGGTCCAATCCTCGGTCCTGTCTGCGGCGGTTGGATGTCTCAACGCGCTTCCTGGCGGTGGACTTGCTGGGTTCCAGTAAGTAGCCCACTGTTTTCATTGACTCATCTAACAGGTTCAGGCTATTGCTGCCATTGTTGTGGAAGTAATTTCCACCTTCTCAATGGACGAGTCGTATGCACCGACACTACTAAAACGCGAATTGAAGCGACAGAAGAAGCAGCGACCGGATGCTAAACTCTACACGGTCCTCGATCTGCATTGTTCCAGGGGCAGCAAAGCAGCTATATCTCTGTTTGAATCTGCAAGCCGACCAAGTAAGTCCTCCAGCATCTAGCGAAACTCTCTACTGACATGCCAGTCATGTACCTCCTACTCGACCCGGCTCTCCTGCTATTGTCCTTTTATTACGCTTTTGTGTTCGGCGTGCTATACCTGGTCATCGTGACGGTACGTCTCACTGTTGTTCGATGGGCCTCAACTGACCCTTTTAGTTCCATCGTGTCTTTGGCGACGGGTACGGCCATTCGCCCGGCATTGTAGGCGTCGATATGATTTCAGAAGGGATCGGTGCTTTGCTGGGTATGGTGGGTACCACGAAGCTTCTGGAGATGATATACAAGAAGCATATCAAGAACGAGAACTATAGGACCGAGTCTAGGTATGGTAATAACAAGACATGCCCTAGCGCGTAACTAATCGTCACAGACTCATCAGCGCCTTTTGCGGCGCTCTGTTAGTTAGCTCGGGACTGCTCATATACGGATTCACGGCTCTCAAGACCCATTTCATTGTTGTGAGTACCGCGGTAACTAAAAGACGAATTGCAAATCTAACATTTTCCAGCCCTTGATTGGAGTGGTACTGTTTAGTTGCGGATCGGCCAATGCATATGTGAGTATGCCGTCCGCCCTGATGGCTTGAGTTGACGTTTGCAGTTGGCTATACAGCTGTATATTATCGACAGCTACGAATATCCCGCTTCTGCCGTAGCCGGCCGTAAGTTATTTGGCGCTATACAGGGAGAGATGCTGATATATATAGTCTCGGTTCTTCGCTGTCTTTTTGCCGGAGGTTAGTTTCCCTGTCAGAGCGTCCTGCTTCAAACTGATGACCTAGTCTTTCCATTGTTTGGCGATCAACTTTTCGATTCTCTCGGCGTAGATTGGGGTGTTGGGCTTCTGGCGTTAATGTCTCTTGGTCTTGGCCTACCGTTTCTCCCTCTGGTAAGTAAATATCGAAGATATGGTGCACTACTAACGCGTCAAGATATATGTGTACGGTCCTCGACTACGAGATGTCGGCAAAAGAAACAGGCGACGCGTATTTGAATCAGATACGTTTAAGATGTGAACATTTCCACCCGTGGTCAAATCTTTACCAGGTACTTAAAGAGAGGATATCCACTCCTCGCGGGAAGAGACTATATAACTTTAACTCGCGATCCATAAATTTTATTTTTCTTCATGATAATAATGCATACTCAAGATTATCACGTTATCGTGGTTAACTAATAGAAATGGGATAGAGCGAAGTCACCAAAAACGACCGAGCGTAGACGTATGGCTCAAAACGGCGGCTCTGTAGTAGGGAAAATATGTCTCATGATACCAAGCCCAAGAAAAGCTCGAGGGACTAGCTTTTTAGCTGGTGCCAGCGCTAACAAGCGCTTGTTCGTCGGACTGGCTGTCCTCATCCCACAATGAACTCTCCTCCTCTCCAGGCCTTACCTTTACGCAAGCACTCCCTCAGCCACGGGAGACCAAAAACAGATTTTAATTAAAATAAACCTAATAATTTAATTAATTAGGTTTCCGAAAAAACAAGTTAGGCTATTCTAGGTTTATATTAATCCAATTATCAAGTATAACACTGAGTGTCGCGAAGTGTCCTATATCTTAATAGTTTAAAGAGCAGGTTACGCATATTGAGATAAAGAAGTTTTATTAATAGCTGGTGAGCGGAATCTTTGAAATGCCAATGAATGTGTTGTCTATATACTTGGGTGGTTTCTTGGACCGTGGCGTATGTTCGCAGGGACCGATGGTGCTTTAGGTTCGGTCACTGGAACCGGGCGACTGGTTAGGTTTGGACCACAGCGTTAAGAGGTTTGGTCCTGGGAGTTGGTCCAGATTGGTGTAAAAGTATGGGGTATATGTGACGTAGCCGCGAAGGTTGTAACAGTAGTGGCTGTTGAAACCTACCCTAGAGCCAGATATTGGTAGTAAAAGATCTAATTCAGGTAATAAATCACGACCTTCAGCAACAGATCACTGAAGTAGGACCTCACTTCAGCTCTTTCTAAACTTACAGAAAGTGCAATAATGTTATGGAAGCTTTTTTGTGCTGGATTACAACATGAGACGTGATTGAATCTTAACTGATTTGAGGCTCAAGCTTTGACAAAAATCGACGCCAGCTCCGGGCATAATAAAACTTTGACAAAGGATATTATTTTCCCCCACCATTTTAAACATGTACCAATGCTTCTGCAGTAACTGATTAAATCTTATCGCATTGTAGCTTTATTAGGCTATGTTGCAAGAAATGACCAATAGGCATAACAAATAACATGGCTATGGTTCCTCTACCAAGAAAAGTCACGACATCACAGAATTCCCCTAAAGACTGTATACATGATGACTTCTCCAATCCGCAATGCGGAAGTTCCGTTGGCTGAGGGAAAGGGAACCTAAACTGGAGTCATATCCGAGGCTGAGCAATCTGTGGCTTATGCCCAAAGATAAGATAAACACGGATAAGAAGATAAAGGGATCAATGCCGTTGCAAGAAATCCAATAAAAGCTCCACATGTGACCGAATGGAATGCGCTCTCCCGAGAATGTATGGGTCCTCACAGTAACTAAATTAAAGTCATTGAGTAGAACCAGGTTTTTATTTAGTATATTTATGCTTGGAATTTAGGGTAATTTTAAACCCCGAGATCTAGTCCAAGCAATTATGAAAGCCGCCGAGATTCTCAGTAGTGCCAAGTAACATCCCTTGCATAAATGTGGGGTGAGGACACAACGAGTCAGGAACGGCATTCTTTGCTTGCTGACTGGAACTCATTGTGCCAATTAGCGTGTTTTTGCTACCCTTTATTTTCTTTAGGTCTGGTTAGCTTTGCGATATTGTGAAACCAATGTCGGGAATGGCTGATAGGAGAAGACATGCGATCTCGTTCTAAACAAAAAGACCAAATCTCTTATAAAAAGGACTTGATTCCCGCTCAAAGTCAAACTCTACTCTCATCATCAAGCAATTCAATCACTTTCAATCCAGTCACTACTCTACTCTTTCGAGAGCACTTACAATCGTTACATCCCAGTCATTCGCTTATAACAGCTTCAATTTCAAGATGCGTTACACCGAGATCCTTGCCCTGGCCATGGGTAACGTGGCGGCTGCTCAATTCAGCACCACCCGTTTCGCCAACACCACCACCTCTGCTATTGAGACCGGTACTGCTACCGAGACCACTGGCACTGAGACTACTGGCACCGAAACCTCCGCTGCTTCTACCAGCACTGCTGCTGGAGGCATTGGAAACCCAGATGGCTTCAACTTCCTCGGCTGCTTCTCTGGAAACGGCTTCCCCAGCTTCTCCCTGGCTTATACCAGCGACAACAACGATGCCGACCAATGCGCCGAGTCCTGTCTCGGTTCCAACTTCTTCGGCCTTTATGAATCTAGCTGCTACTGCGGTAGCGAGCTTGATCTTCAGACGTCTACATCTGTCGGCACTGATCAGTGCGATATTGTCTGCCCTGGCGATTCCTCGGTCAACTGCGGTGGCCGCAATGATGCTTCTCGCATGATGCGCCGTCAGAACGTTAACATCAATGTTCTTCTCTCTATCTATATCGCTGATGGTTTGAGCCCTGGTGGTGAGACTGATACCATTGTCAACACCGACTTTGTCACCGAGACCCTGCCTCCTGTTACCACCACTGCTACTGTCACTGTTACCCAGAGCGGAGAGACCTCGGTCAAGACTGTTACAACTGTTCTGCCTGCTATCCCTACCGACGTTATCATTGTCTGCTATGGCAGCTACTGCGCTCCTCAGGCCCACTGTCCTAGCTGTTCCAAGTGGCAGGTTGTTTGCGAGGACGGCCTCTGTGCTCCCCGCGAGTGTCATGACGATACCTGGAACAAGCTCAAGATCTGCAACAGCGGACTCTGCCACTATGCCGACTACAAGGAGGAAGAGGAAGAGTGCAACCAGCGCATTGTCTGCAAGGGTTCTAGCTGCGAGCACGATATCTCCAAGGACTATGCCCGAAAGCTTGTCTGCGACGTCGATGAGGATCGCTACTTTTTCGATGAGTGCCATGACGATTGTTACACCTACGAGAAGTGCTCTAACGGAGAGTGCAAGCCCGTTAGCCCTCCTGTTAGCCCTTCCAAGCCTGTCAGCCCTCCCAAGCCTGTTACTTCTGGCACTCCTCCAGTTATTGTCGTCCCTGAGCCTAAGCCCGAGCATCCCACCAAGCCCAGCAAGCCTGAGTCTCCTTCCAAGCCTGAGACTCCTTCCAAGCCTGAGCATCCCGAGACTCCCGCCAAGCCTGAGCATCCCGAGACTCCCGCCAAGCCTGAGAAACCCGAGACCCCTGCCCAGTCTCAGCAACCCTCGACTCCCGCCAAGTCCGAGGTTCCTGCTGCCACTGTCCCTGTTGTCACTGCTGGCGCCACCAAGTCCTTTGTCGGACTGGCCGCTGCTATCGCTGGCTTCGTTTTCGTCCTATAAGAAATTCTCCTCTACTATCGGAGTTTTATGGTACCTTGGCATTGCATGATGCATCATGAATTTTTCTCGACCCGTTTTTTCAACACTTGGCATTTTAATACATTCTCATGCTGGCTAGTCTCAAGTATCGCACTTGAACAAACTAGGCTTGCTTGTCATTTTGATAGTGGTGGATTATTAGAGTATAGAAACTATTTATTATAATTATTTATCTTTGTCTCACTATCCTGCATTATTGATGTAACGTTTTGTTATGTATTTATTGTAAGCAAGATAGAATATCTAAGATACATTTATTTACGGAAATATTCCTAAAGTTAAGTTTTCAAATGCGTATAGTTCAGTTCAAATGCCTCCTTGTCATAATTCATTCTTTTGCTAATAGTCTGAGGGAAAGGTATGAGCAGAAGAGAGATGTCACCCCACAACTTGTTTTCGTAGCGCTTGTACCAGTCAATCTTTATCTTCAAACTCTCGTTGAAGCTGGTTCGCTGGGTCCAACCGAGCCACTTGAGCTTAGTAGTATCAACAACGTGTCTCTGATCGTTGAAGGAACCGTCGTGGGTATATTTAACCCACTTTTCGAACTCAGCCAGCCTTTCGACATCAGTTAAGTGGTGTCAGCGTTAGTTTTGCGTGGAACTACCCAGTTTAGGAGACCTACACATTCCGCTTATTTTTGAATAAAGAAGGACGTGGACGAAATCTTTAGTTTGATTTGAACCCAAAATGCAAATATGTAAATATTAAATATCTACCAAAACCCCAAAGCCCTCTTAGAAGACCCCAAACTATTTCTTCTTATTATGCCTCAGCCTGAGTAAAACCTCATGACTGCTTATAATGCCCTTATAGTATTTGCTACCCTACTAGTTTCCGAACATCTTCGTCCTTAGCGCAAGAAGACTGGCCTCGACCTTCAAAAGTGACTTCCACTCTTTGGATTCTACTGGCTGTCCTTTGACTTGACTCAACTCCTTTGAATTTGGGGCCATGGCTTATGCCCCCGTCCATTAAGAACGCATTCTGAATATCCCCATTGCTGTCAAGTAGTAAGTGGGCGGAATAATCTCCTAAGAGGACAGGGATTTGGTAAGTTACTACACAGTAACCGGATAGGGCCTGTTGAGTGTCGGGTCACCAGTCAGTTCGTCCTGAAGGAGGTCTTCATAGGCTGTAATCTTGAGGCAATTATTGCACATACATGTAGGTTGCTGAACAAATTTTCAGTACTGTTCATTGTCTTGAAAAGAATTAATAGAAGTGGTTGTTGGTTCTGAAAATTTAATCGTACAGAAGGGAAAAAATTGCCGGTGGTGGAATTCCATCGTTATTTATTCTAATAAAGCGGTTGTCATCACGAATGCAATGTCGGTTGATGTTTGAGGCCGTATCATGGACACGGCTGACAAAAAGAGGACTGGGGCCTGTGGCTGGCTGAAATTAATAATAGCCATTCCAGAACTGTGCGCTTGCGTCATCATTGCAGCACCTGTGATGGCAATCTCCTTCTGCCTTTCACCATATGCAGCAAGCAATAGATTTACCAGCTGTCTTGCAAGAATGTGAATTTTACTCCTCAGCTTCTTGTTCATACGACATCGATCCATAAGGAGAACGCCATAAGCCCTAAGACGCGCCCGCATTGAAAAGGCAACAGATGTTATAAAACCTTACAGACTCCCCTTCTTACGAGACTTCTCATCCCTATGGATGCCACTATCCCTCGCCTTGCGGCTAAATCTATCCTTGCGACTGAAGTCGGCAAAACACAACAGCAGCAGTTGGCTACATTTCCTGCGACGTTTGCCTACGTCAGCAAGCAGCTGGCTGTTAAGGCGGCCAAGGCCGTTGCCATTGGCGACACGCAGAAAGACAAGGACTTGGGCTTGCCTATTGGAGATAGCCTGGTAGGTTTGTGGAGAGACCCCAATGGTAGACCATCCACAACCATGTATCAGGACCTTTCTGCATTTATGGGGTCTATGAACATTCCGGTCTCTTGGAAAGATGATTCTGGAAATATTCATAACACCGTCAACGACATTGGTCAGGTTCTGTTTGCAAACACGTCACAGGAGGAGCTCACAACTCTGTTTGACTCTAAAAACACGATTGTTACCATCAAAACGGAAACTCCTGTTCAAAATGGGCTTCTTCGGGCCGCGCATGTCTATTACCCCATTCCGATGGGCAAGGGTGGCAAAGAAAGCTTGCAGAAATGGAACTTGGATATGGTCACTCTCACTAATCAAATCCCAATCGCTAAGAAGGGTTTAAGGAGATCCATTACATTACATAACTGATGCAGTGTTCATGGAAATCATACGACATTCAAGCTCTCAAGGTTTTTAGCGTCACGCGAGCTGTTGTATACATTTGATCTAGTCTCTGCTTTAAGGTTTACTTGCCAGTCTCTTTTAGTAAACTAATATAAAGATCATTCCTGAGTTCGCACGGAAGATACGCCCTATGGTAAAGATAATTGTGTAGTAGCAGCGGGAAAATGCCCCAAGTGCTCAGGTCCTCAAAAACCGAGCTAACCAATAAATATGAAAACTCGGAAACCAAACCATGTGGAACTTTATGGATAACGGTCTCCTGTCAGTGACAGTTTGGCAGCAATATTAATATGCATCGAGACCGCTGTCAAAAAGAGTGGGAATTAAAGTTAGAGTTACAGTACCGATTGGCTTTTGCGGGGTACGCTAGAGAGGGAAGCATAAGGAGTACATGCTTTCATATATAAATCTCTGTAACAAGAGAAGTACTTTCTAATAGATACAAGTAGCAAATACCAGCCCCATGATTTAGCGTCATTTGACCCATATTGAGCCAGAGGATTGTGCTCCTCTGTCTTCAATGTTCAACCTGAGCTACAGCATCACCAACAGATTATTTACGTTTTCGTTAGGATTTCGGGTAGTGATAACCTCCACAGCAAATCCATGAGTAATACCAATGGAAATAAAACTAGGATCTTCATTGTACTGAGTAACGCAACCTTGAGCGTAGTCGAGCAGGCCTTTGAGCAATCGAACATCATGCCGTGTTTGCGCCCGATGTTTGTTTTGCACCATATGGAGAAACAAACCATCGATATTCCAGGGAATATGATGAACAAAATAACTCGGAAAGCAGATCAGTGATAGAACAAGATATCAAGAAATTGTGGTCTTACAGAGCTAATGGGTGCGCCTGGTAGTAGTGGTTGAAGATAAAAATCAAGTTTCTACCAGCTTCAGCGCAATGATCAACCGCCACAGGCACTCGATCCCTGACGGCAGAACTGTCGAATAGTGGTAGGTGTAGGAAAATAGCGGAATGAACCGCGATAAGAGTCTGGTGATAACCGAGCTGAAGAAGGGCGATGCCCTCTGACTGCGCACTATCAGCTTCAGTCGGGATGCTGGACACATGCAGCGGTAAGTTTAAACTGCTTTTCCACCCGCGAATCTCTTCTTGCAAATCGTAGTACCGTTTCAAGAAGTCCTCAATTGATTGCTTAGAAGGGCGAGGTGATCTTAATTTGCGATACGTCTTGTTCTGGAGCGTAGCAAGGATGACTTGTTCTCGAAAGTAGTTCAAACTCGAACCGCCCAGAAGTTCGATAATACCATACTTATCGAGTGGGTTTACCTCTGGTAAGTAAACTACTAAGTCTTCGGAAAATAGAGGGGGTTTGCCCAGGCGTAGGGATAATTCTTGATCAAGTATGTAGGCACGCCAAAAAAGACGACTCTGGTTCAGCTGCTCCGCGATCTTAAGGTTCAAGTCGACAGAGGAAGTATCTAGACGTTGATAGCCAGCCATGAGTATCATTTGTGAGGCTGCCCCCAACATTATGACTGCGGCCGAGCTTCTCAAGGTCCCCAGTCTCATCATGGACCAAGCGATCAAGGTTGCAATTCTCGGTGCTGCTGGAGAATCGGGCGGACTCATACTAAATGGCCTGCTTGATTCTACTAACCCTCGATACTGCGTAACATCCCCACTCCCCTCACGTATTCTTGTCTAGAGACTAACCAGATTTAATGCAATGTAGGAGGTAACAGCGCTGGCCCGTCCGTCATCGATCTCGAAGCCAGCGTACCAAGAGGTATCTAGTTGTGGGGTGAAACTCATTACTATTGACCTAGAACAGCCTGAAGCCAAAATCTCCGAGTCGCTTCAAGGGTTTGATATTGTCATCGCCTCGATCCCTCCCAATGTTTTGAAATCTCAGATCCCCCTTGCTCGAGCTGCAAGGCTCGCCAACGTAAAGCGATTTGTCCCCAGCTCGTTTGCAATGGTGATAGCTCCAAGTGGTGTTTCTTCCGCTCAAACGATGGTAAGTGCCTTGATTCACATCTTGTACACATCTGTTCGGGGTAACATAACTGATTAATAGACAGAAAGAAGAGATTACGCAGAACTTGTGGCGATGGAACTTCCCCATACCATCATTGACGTCGGATGGTGGTGGAACGGATTTATCCCGGAGTTGCCTTCTGGGAGAACGAACTATGCGATTGCCCTGCCGGACTTCATCAAAAACCTGATACCTGGCGATAGCAACATGAGAACCCATGTTGTGGACCCTGATCGCGTTGGAATATTTGTTGCCCGGATTCTGGCAGACACTAGGACAATCAACAGAAGGGTCATGGCCTCTAAGGCAGCTATGTCTTTCAACGAGATGTTTGATATAGTCGAAGCATTCACCGGCGAAAAGGTCGAGCGAAAATATGCACTTTAGACCTTATACTTTTAAGCGGGGGTGCAGATGATGCCGTGAAGTGGGATGCTGCGATGGTCTCCGCCGGCATCAAGAGCCTATGGTCAGGACTCCGACGGCCAGATTGCTGATGCGCTCATCCACGGGTGCCATGGATGTGACAATACCGGGCGACAATTTGGCGATAATCTCCATCAATTTCACCATCAACTTAGAAGAAGCAGGAGATAGCGAAGTCCAGCATACTTGACTGGCTGGGTTACAAACGCGACCTACATTAGGATAACGGTCAAGGACTAGTACTGCTATCGATAGGGTGATCATTTACAACAAGACAAGTGAGACTAGGAATGGTTGCGGTGGAATTCATCAGGTCGAAGAAGTTGAATATTGTTGTCAAGGGGTATACAACACGGCCTCAAGTTCAAAATAGGCAAATAACCCGACGGGGAGATCTTGAGCATCTTCGATGGCAATAGAGGCAAGAGGTCCAAGCCTGACTTGCTGCCAAGTACCAAGAACCTAGGCAGGTCCATCGTTGATGACCACTGAGACAAAGACTAAGTTTTCCAAGTCTTCCAAGGTTTTGAGCTTTACGGACAATAAGACTCTGTCGGGCATACTCCCAATGACGGACTAATCGTTGACGGGAAGGCTGTTACCTTCAACATCGCTATTAGCATGGCCAGGGCCGTAAAGGCAAGCTCCATCATGGTCAGGGTGATGCAGTTAAAGCCCATGCCCACCAGCCACACAATCGCCACTGACGGCCCCAAGGGGCAGGTACAGCACCAAAACATCCCGGAGATCAGGAGGAGGGTTAGGCCCCCATCGATGTGATATGCCCGCCCGTAATCATATACGCAGTCGTAAGTATCGACCTCTTGATCTTCACTATCCGTCCGTGCAACTGTCCCTTTCTGTAGCCGCGAAGCGGTTGAGGTACGGGTTGCTGTCTTCCACGACCGATGGAGGCCACTACTACCTCGGAGTTCAGGCCGCAACTAAATGATATATGAAACCACAACTCAATACGGTGGACTTCATCTGCTTCCACTCTTGAAACCCCCCGACTACCACGACTGTTTTTGCATTTGCTTGGGCTATCAATTACACCCTCCCCTTGGTAAGGAACGACGTCGAAGTCACGCCTCGATAGACACCATCAGTACTCCCTCCTCACAATGACCTCGACAGAGTTCAGCACCTTGGAAATACTAATTCTCGGCCTGACCAAGCCAGGACCATCTCCACGACGGTTCTTCACGGCACTCAACTCCAATATCATGCTCTTGTCCATGCCATTACTGCCATCAGCCACTAGAAATATAACTTCCAAGTCGGCCATTTCGCGAAGTCAGTTCTGTTGCGAGTCCCAAGGCGTTCAATATATGATGTTGGTCACTTGAGCGTCGCCGTGCATATATCGTCGTTGACATAGACGGATAATACTGGAACCCCTTGCCAATACCGTGAAGTTGACGATGGAGCGGTCCAGCATCTCATCAACGACTGTGTTTGATGATGATCTCGGTGTCCTCAATAGGCCATGCAGGATTTTTGACGTCTGGATCTTTGAGGGGTACCCGTGGTCGATCTCGTAGACCTTGGCCCCGTCATCTTTTGTTACAAACCCGCCCTCGGACCTGTCGATCGCTAGAAAGTCAACAATGTTATGGCCTCTGCCCCTCACTCAGTTCATGTAGTTGTTGTCGGCAACGCGTCTCATCGCCTGCATGTATCTGACTATGCTGCCTAGCACTTAAACTATCCTCTTGACAACCTCAAGCATTTAACGGTAAATAAGCTCGAGTTCGACTGTACAAGACACCCTAAACTCACTCGTGTTCACCACTGCGAAATCACGCCAAGGTCATCTCTGGAAGCAGCGTTGCTCTCTACTGGAACGCATCAACGTCAGCTCTTGTAAGGTTACTACGAACAAGAGAATCTTCCTCGCTTGTGGGACGGGATAAACGCCCCGAGGACGAGGTCCAAGCATGGGCGGGTAGGTCCAACCAAACCACCTGAGCCAGGACTGGCCAAGTCCAGGCACCAGGGGAATACATTTGTCTCCAATATAGACAGAATGCACTCAGTAGAGAGCATAGACTGAGATATTGGACATGCAGTCATTACCAATCCCAAGTTCGAACGTAGTTGACAGTCAGCCTGTGTTGCCTACACCAACCAAGACCATGTAGGTCCGCTTGAACAATAAGCCTATCCAAGTTCATTTACGCTGTAATAAAGAGCAGCCTGTCAGCAAAAACGATAAAGAGGGATTTGGGGGAGATAGTCTGCATATAGTGAACCAGTGATCTACGAGCATCGATGGCAAGGTCAGAATCAATGTTCCCCCGTTAGATGATGCAAAACCTCCCTGACCAAACCAAGAAACAACTGTGTCATCATAAAAGGATAGCTCTGGTGTTATTATAAAGAGTGACCGACTATCTCCCCACCTAGTACCAGACAAGCCACCTTACTCAGGCTTTTGCCCGTAAACATAGCGCATAGTGAAATAACTATGGACCTTGCGGTTACGCAGAGCCTTGCGCATCTGCATGAGAAACAACTGGTATTCATCTTTAGGCCACTTCAAGACCTCATTCCATAACAGGTACGAGTATCCTTCATCTATGTCAGTCCTATCGCCTTGAAACACAGTAATCTTACGAACCTTCGAGATCGTTTTCCAATGTTTGTTGGACAAAGCGGCCAATTTGCGCCATTGCGGGATCTTTCGGCCAGCCGCCAATCGGGATCTGCAGTATACATATCAGAGGAGGTATTGAGTAGGTGTTTATCGCATTCATGTCTCATACCTTGTAATCCACTGTCTTGAGACCGATAAAGCCAGCCTTCTCGAGCCCCGCAACCTGAAGCTCACTAACAAAGAAGTCACGGCCCAGAACTTTACCTCCCTCGTCGTACATCTTGTTACACGTCTCCCAGACAGGCTCCAGATCTGAAGTGCCATCATCGCTGCGGATACGAACATCAGCCTCGGCAGACTCGATCCAACCTCCAGGGGCGCAACAGCGATAAGCCTCTGCAAAGAGGTGATACCAATCTGGGATGGCACCAAAGAGATAGCGAATGTGAATGAAGTCAAAATGGTCGTTTCCCCAGGTCCATGTTTCAGTGGCATCGTCTATCTCGAAGCGCACGTTTGGAGGAACCCAGGCTGGCTGACAGGGTGAGAGATCGGTGCCTACGATATCGGCGCTTGGGTATTGGTCTCCGAAGTCACTGGACGGTTACATTAGCTAGGATCATAAGCTAATGATGCGGTAGCCAAACATTGCCCAAATACCTGGTAACCAATTAGCGAAGTTTTTGCCAAAGCTAGGAGAGCGTACCGCTCCCTGTTCCTACATCGAGGACGTTCTGAGTGCATAACAACTATCAGCATTAGGTTTAATACCGTTATGGGGTTCATACCTGGACGTCGCTTTTAATGGGCGAAAGGAATAGTTTGCCGTCCAAGAGGAGTGTAAGCCAGTGATGACTAGCAAAAGGTCAGCAGAGCACAATCAAGTGCATCATCATTGAGTCGCACGTAATGTCAATAGATTCTAGCTGCTGCTCATCATTGGGAAACAGATAATCGTTTGTGAACTTGGAGGCATGATATGTACGTCCTTGAATCCGACGATACTCAAGGATGCTCTCGGAAACCGAAGTTGTAGAACTTCCTCTATGGAAGCTATGTTAGTAGTAAACGTCTGCGACTGAGCTTTCGACTCACGCGTTGGAACCAAGCGATGAATCAGCGTCATCCTGCGGGTCAAGAAAGAAAAAGCATTAATAAGCGTTTTTTTTTTTTTTTTTTTTTGAGGCATCTTTCTCTCTTACCTCTTGGTGATCAGCGGGGACCAATTGGGGAGACGGTGTGACGATTTGGCAGATGACGATTTGGAAGAAGGCGACGCCTTAGTTGGCGAGGTGGATGTGGTTGGTGTGCCAGGCATGATATCAGTCAGTGTTTGATGGAATTGGAAAGACGCAAAATTTGGAGAGGAATAAATACAGGGAATAATTAATAATTGGGGGCTTGTGTTATTTATGTTGGTTGTTGGTTGTTGGTT